>PNEQ01097685.1:0-18913 GCA_003012365.1 Medauroidea extradentata
GGCTTAAAGTCGGGCGGGTATTTTTAAATTATATGTTACTAAATTTCTGTAAACACAAAAAGAAATTAGAACACAGTTTACAGAATGCATACACATAATGCTAGGACTGGCGAAACACAGGGAAAGAAGAGTTCCCTAGTTCCCTTGGGGGTGAAACATTCCCGAGCAGCTCAAGGTCGTTCAACGGGAGTGTGTCATAGACCTGTCAGAGTGAGAGGTGGTGGTGTTGGGGGTGTAGCAGGCGGGGGTGAAGGACAATGCATGTTGGTGGACTGATGTGGAAGGGGATGGGGGTTTGAAGAGTTCGACCATTGTCCGCTAGGAGCCAGCACAAGGTGATGCCCTAGCGACGGTGGCGATTGCGGTGGTGGATTATCCAAGTTCACCAACACCGTATTAGGCTCGCGACTTCTACCCAGTATATATATTCAAAGCTTCTCCTGAGCCCCGCACTATAGGCGCAGCAATTAGCACCCCGACCAAGGCGCTCCGGGCTCGATTCTCAGTGCTGTGGAATTGGGTTTTTTCTCGAGGCACTCCTACTTGCCTCCGTCTTTCGCATTCCGTAGCTACCTCATTCCTATATCGTATGGCTTTACTTCAAGTCGTTCTTACGGGACTGCAGACTCCGACGGACGGCCAGTCAGATGTCTGTACTCAAGGTGTGATTCCATACCTTTGGGTACCATTCTCTTACACTATTATGTAGTTATTAGGCCTACTGATTATACAGACTTGTTAAATTCATGAAAGCGGCAAATTATAATAAACTTACCCCATATCAACGATAGGTTGGTACAGATTTTATAATTTTTAAAATCGTGTGTTAGGTCTTGCATATGTCGTTTCGATTTCATGCATCTGTATTGGGCGTGATAATCTATTCGGAAATTCCGTGGCTTACATATTTTGCTTGCTAAAAACAAATGTATAATTTTTTCGATCGTTCTGTTAAGTCTCTTTTCTTGTCCTTCTATTTTTGTTTGAAGATATGAGATAATTTCACAAATCCGTCTGGTAAAAAAGGCCATCAAGCCGCCTGGCAGTCTGGAATGACTTTCTTTCGTGCCTCGACGTCTCAGAGATGATTTACCATTAATCGATTCTCGTCAGGTTTTGTTTACCGTTCGGGTGTAAAAATAGCTTCAAAATAGAATTATGTACCTCAAGGACTTACAGAATGTAAAGAGGCAATCGACTACAGGAAGTAACTGTTCTGTTAAAAAAAGAACGCGTATTACATGTTCGCCGTCTTAATTGTGAAACGTCATAACTCCATTTCTCATAAAAGGAGAGGAAAAACTATTCAATTTCCCTCACACTGAGAAAAAGTACATAATTTTGTATAACTTTATCAAAAATGTAATTCTTCTTTTAACATTTAAGAACATTTCTTTGGAAATACCTTGAAGTTTGCATAAAAAGGCTAAAAGGTCAAATATTTAAAAAGTGGAGTTACGCGGTTTTACAATTAATGCAACGAATGACGTGAGGCTGTAATTGTTTTGTGTTTTTTGCGAGTGAATACTTGGAAGCTTAGTTGCCAAAGAATTTTCGTGTAATGTCACAAAGTTTGTTTTTTTAAAAAAGTAAAATGTGTATGTCTGTAAAATTGCAAGAATCATTATTTGAAATTTTTATTTTGATCGTGAAAATAATCTTATTTATTAAATAACCGTAAAACAAATAAGTTTTACGCACAGCTACCTTACACAACTTTGGCGATTATTATTATTTTATTTACTTTTTTATTTATCCAATGTACAGTTTGTCTTATCGCTCATGTTATACCCTTGAACAACCTTGACAATTAAATATATTTTTTGTTTGTATGTATCCAATACACAGGTCAGTTATTGACTATTTTAATTTAATGAACGAAGTTTAAATAATGCGAATGTTCCAACGTAATACGTACCAGAGAATGTGATTTCTGTATAACAGTGTGATTTCCGACAAACCCGTGATGTTTGGAGACCACAAGGTTTTCCTACATTTTTACAAAGAAAATTCTTGTAACTTTATAAACGAACTAGCAGTACGCCCGCGGCTTTGCTCGCGGTATTACTCAGAGCAGATACCTCTTTGTACACCAGCCAGGTAGTTCATTCATCTAGTGTTAGAATGACAATCTTCTAGTTGAGCTAACTCTGCAGCAGGATAAGTAGCTATAGCTGTCCACGCGAAAAGCAGTCTTAAGTTTGTCCCTGCCACTAACAGCGACTTCACCTGGGTCATATTTATAGTCGCAGCAAAGTTGACGTTCTGGGGTAATTACAGACTGTTAAGTGTATGAAGTCAATCGAATGAAATACGTAGTTTATGTGGTATTAAGACTGATTTTCCTCGAGCACAACCATCGGTGATCGTGCCTTCAATAACATATTTGTTTTTCAAAACCTTCACTTGGAATTAAGTGGCATTAGAGAGTTTTGGGGCGGGATAATGTTTCGCTGAAATAATTTGGTGCCCCAACTTTCAGGTTAGTGAGATGGTATGTGTGGGCGTATGCTGTCGAGGAACTTCAGAAGATAGTGGACAGCATAATCCATTTTCATCACTTTCGAACGACTTCATCCAAATTACACTGATGCAGTTTTTTTTGTGTCACACTTCCACGTTTGCACAGCCTTTAAGAGGAATTTTAGCCCAGAACCTCCCGAACAATAGATAGGAGCTACAAACAACTACGCCACATAATGTCGAAATTATTCATGAAAACTAATTTAAAAAAATTAAATATCTATTTCCTGGGCTCATAGAGGTTGTACAAAACCGCGTCTCGATAGAGCTGAGCTGTAGAATGAAACTCCTGTATAATTTGTTTTACGCGGCTCTTACTTGCTTTGTTTCAGTGCCTGACGTACACATCCTCAGCTCTGCCACATGGGTATTGGCAGTGTGTCTATGTGAAGTCACTCATGTGACTGTGCCAATTACGATAAGGTTATAGCAACACCACACGTCTGTAATTTGCATGGAGAACTTCAACACACATAACAGTTAAATTGTCGTCTATGAAGAAGAATTACAGTTGTGAACGTAAGGCACTAAAACAAACTGGGGCAAATTCTTCTCGCCATAAGTTCATGGCCCTATATATAGACTATTAATTAAAAATACATTTAATCACTTTTCATCCCTTTTTACCTCCATAGTTGGGGAATCCAGAAAATTCCTAAAATTACTTCTCGGGTATTTTAGTAAGCATCACTCTTAAACAAAATCAATCTGCTACGTAAAAATTAATTGGATCGATATATATCGATTGTGGATCGAAAATAAATTTTACCGTTTTTTAACCTCTTTTGGGCCGAATTCGGAAAATATATTTGAATGGTATTGGTGGTATTTACAAAGGCATCAATCTAAAGCAAAGAACACTTCGATTTCTTGATTAGTTCGATAGCTATGGAGGAATAATCGAATACACATTTAATGTATTTTCACTCCCTTAATTAAAGAATTTCGAAACGTCTTGGAGTCCTGTCATAGACATTTGTATACGTAACCAATTGAAGTAAAAATCACTGCGATAGTTGTGTTTCAGTGATACAGACGATTCATAAAAAAAAACATTTTGCCCCTTTTTACTGCTTGGGGGTCGAATTTCAAAACATTCTAAAACTACTTTTTGGGTATTTACGTAAGCAACATTTTGAAGTGAACACCAACTCTCTATTCTGAAAGATTCGATAGATATAGATAGTTAATCGTAAATATGTTTGTCTTTTCACCCCCTTAAATGTTGAATTTAGAAAAATCCTTAAATTAGCTAATATGCATTTTTATGTGTCCTAGTGAAGTAAAAATCACGATGACATATCGTCGGGTTCGAGCTCTATCGAAATTTTACTGAAACACATTTCACCCCTTTTGAGGTTGAATTTCGAAAAGTTCCTTGTTAGTGCTCGCCTACGACCTGAGAGGAACCCCCACAAAAGTTTCACGATTCTAGGTCCAGTGATTTGGGCTGCAGTTTGATATGTCAGTCAGTCAGTGTTCTCTTTTATATATAGAGATAAATATACATAGACGATCTACAAAGCATCTACTTCTGTAAATTTTATATAAAATATTGGAATGTGTACTGAAACAACTTTAATCTTACAAAAAATTTGGACTAGTTACTGTATGCACACTTGTTTCGAAGTAGTATATCAAGTGCTTCAAGAAAATCTATGTGATAGAGAACGAATTAGTAGACTCACAGACTATATTGTGCTGTGAAGAAAAAAAAAGTCGTCTGAATTCCGTTCTTTTCGAAGAATGTAATTTTCTTGTGTGAACAGAGGAACATGGTTTCTAGACCTGCCCGATACAGACACACGTGACTTTGTATCATTGCGAAGTTAACGGCCTTTGAGCGTTATGCTAGAATTTCCGTTTTCTTTTAATGTGTAATGGCAGTGTAAATGTTTGTTGGCCCGAATTGCAACATCCATTGTTGGCTATTCAATTTCAATAATGGCCGTTGGCAGCAGAGGTTGGCGTTGAACTAGTTCTCGTAGTAGTTAAGTTGTAAATCGTTTTAGCTCCTGACTCTGAAAAGTGATCTGTGGTAACGACATACTGCTCATATTGTGGCGGCGAGATGACCTAAAAATATTCTTCTGACAGGGACTCATGTAGGTGAGAGATGTTGGTAAGACGTGACTTGCGTGCGGATGTAAATGCACGTTCGTCTTTATGACCCTGCACTGCAGACGCGCAGCTAACACGTGTTTCTTGGGAATTCAAGCTACCGGCTCTTTTTATTGAGAGAAAATTATCTTCGAAATCATTCCTGGTTCTCGCCATAACACACATTTTGTGGTGGCCAAATTTTAAAATGTTTAATGAACCACCACAAAGGAATTTTTGTCGCAAAGACAAATTTAAAGTAACAGTAACAAAAATTTTGCTACTATTAGATCAGTTTAGTAGTTATATTTGGGATAAAGTTAGTTGTATTTATTTATTTAAGGCAAGATTTTTGTTAAAACAATTATTATCTCTGCTTCAAAGATAATATTTTCATCAAATAAATGTATTTGAAAGATAATTATAGTGATTAAATAAAACATTTCCTTAACACACTTTTCTTTGCTGTAAACCATAAAGCAAGATCTTGTAAACAATGTAATTTTGTACTGTAAAGAAAATGTGTTTGATGTGTAATGTCTGCAGAATACAAAAATCAAAATAATATATTAACTGTTATGTACAAACTTAGTGTAATTTCAATATATTTTTTCTGCATATATATAAGTAAGTTTTAAGTGTAATTTAAATTATATATATGAACATAGAAAGAGAAAGAGAGTGAGAGAGCCGTTTAAGTGGCTGGAAATACCGAGCGATTATCGGCAGTTTTCAGTAAGCGTATCTACTCTTGAAAGACTGGAAATTTTTTTATTTGACCCATAATTTATGTTTGGGAAAAAGTATGAACGTAATTATTTTATTTGTAATAGTTTTATATACTTGCGTTAACTTACGTTACAAATAAAGCCGTATCATAGTGATTATAGTCATAAACCATAATTATGTTTCGACGTTTTGGGTAGTTACGAAGTATCATTTGATAAATCTAGCTGTGTAAGTTCTGTTCAACGAGAGATACATCAGCTGAACGTCAGTTGTTTTCTCAATGTTGATCTTTTTTTTTTCTCTGTGTTCTCTGCACCTCATATCTTTCTTTACTTTAAGGTTGCCGCCTTCTCAGGCTGATGAGTGATGTGCGGAGCCTCGGCCGTTACAAGATAATTCGAAAACCGCTCAACGCGCATATGCGATCTCTGCTTAAGAATAGCATTCAAAGAACATTACACGTGTCTGTACCCATTTCAAATTTACCACTAATTTTTGAAGCATATGTTTAAGCGACAGAAAATTGCGAAATTAAGTGTTTTTGCGGTGCGAAAATATTGGTGCAGCATCTTTTAAAGGGCATAGGCGTGCGCAATACACCTTTTATCGTTAATACTACGTAGTCAGCAGTGAATGTCTCATAGAGGGCAGTAGTCTGGGAGAAGACCACAGGGCAGCTCAGTGACTTGCGTCTAGAGGCTAGTGTGATACGTGACTCGTGTGCTTGGTCGTCCGTACAGCTGCCTCACTTCTAGACGTTGAACGCGCACAATACGTTCACCCGGACCGCCACCTTAACATTCCAGACCTCCATTTTATCTCTGATTTCCTTTCATGTTGTTTCCTTCCAGACTTCCCTTGGAGCGTGTGACACAATCAACATACTTACCTTTTACTTGTTTTCCATGTCTTTTGTTTTACATTCCTCTAAATTTACATTGTTTTTTTTTTGGTATTTCCGTCAATTTAACTACTTCTATTCTTGTCTATTCTTCGCCGCCAAATTTGCCCAGCTTTCTTCTCTCCCATTATACGTGTTTGATGTACATGTTGATTATATTCAGAGTAAATTAATACCTCCCATGAGAAAAGGAAATAAACAAGCAACCAGGAAATGATCATAGGTTATGACAGAACCACTTTAATTCTGATAGGTATCTCCAGGTTATGTTTTACTTATGCCCTATAAATTTCTCATATTATACATTTAAACAACTGATTTGCGTTACATTAAACTGTATTTATATGTAGTAGCCTAAGTTCTACTGTAAAGTTAACCTGTATTGAGTTTGATTATACAACTGTCAGCAATTAACGACAGTGTTCATCATAACATTGCCTTGGTATAAAATTGTTGTAATGCTATTTAAGGCTCGTACACAGTTGAAAATTTTAGCATTTGACTTTGTTTCAGATGCTTGAAGTATTGTGTCAGTACACAATACGTACGCAATGTTAAGGTAACGACGCGACGAAAAAAATTACTCTTTACAAAAATTTTCAGTTTTAAACGAACTTCGTTTTGCTTAGAAAAATTTTATATACATATTTTCAACAATTATCGTGATACAGTATAACGGTGGAAAATGGATGCCTTTTTGTAATATATCGGCCGTAGTACAGAATCCAGAAGTGTTTATTTTTGATATGGTTTTTATTTGGTACTGGTACTTTCCGTCTGCCAAGTATCCTCCGTGTAAATCCCTAACATTATTTCTTACCATCATAACATTATGAATTTTAAACCTGAACGTCCGAATTTGATATATATATTTATTTATTTCTAAGATTTTCAATACGAACCAGTGGCAGCGGAAGGTATTCTTGTAAACGGAGAGGGAGGGGGAAGGTTCGTTGACAGAAATTTACTCCCGAGTTTTTGCCTGTAACGACTTATTAAATGGAAAATTTTGATTTTACTGTGCAAATTGGTGCTATTTAAGTGGTTTCCGAGTCTAAATATTGAATATACAGCTGACAGAAATTGTAATATTTTTAAATATTTAAACTTAGGTTGGATATAAATGTCTACACTGTCCCTCCCCTCTGTTCTAGGAGAGGGACAGTGTCCCCTTGTCCCCCCCCCCCCCAACCGCCAACCACTCCGCCGCCAATGGCAAGTAAAATTATGTTTAACAATATTAAAACAAACTATGTGTTCATAACGAAGTCACTATATATTAAATGGTTCAAATTCAGAATTTATTCCAGAAAGTAACAGCATGAAATATCCTTATTTGCGGGGTTCGTCTGGCTTTGTGCAAGTGGGGTGGGTCTTGTAGTTCGCCACATTCACATTAGGCGGTGATTGTCCTGTGGAGACTACAGTAGTACGACTACCAGCCAGGACTCGTATACTAGGTGTCCTGTGTGGACGACCTGGCGACCTACATTCTCACCGAGGCACAATGTCCTTCCCTCCCCTCCAGCACTCCCCCACAACACAGCGACGAAGCGAAACTCCCAGCTCGCCACACTGTAAACTCCGGGTTTACGGCCCCGGAGCCCCACTTTTTCGCGGCCGTGTTATTGCTTGATGGCGCCCGCCGTAATGCACCTTCACCCTCGACGACGCCCTACCTTACCTCCACCCTCTACCCCTCCCGCACCTCCCTCGCCTATTCTCTCGAGCGCGCACGCGGCCGCAATAAATTGAAAACAATTTGGCGCACGCGAAGCGTGGATCAGTTTGTCGCGGCACGACTGCGAACTTTCTCATTTGCGCTGTTCCCTTCGCCTGTTCGTTCTCTCGCATCGCGCGCCTTTTTTTCTTACCTCTCCGTCAGACTGTTCGAGAGTAAAAACCAACGCTACTCTGACCCTATGACGAGTCAATTATAACCCCCCAGTCGCGGGTGTGACGCGTTTTTTTTTATTTCGCCACGATAGTAGACTATACGTCGCTGTAAAACATGTCCGTCAGTTGTAACAGTGGATAAAACATTAATAATCATTGCCGTAACTGTGATTACTGTAAAACGGGAGTGAGTTTACCAACGTCGAAATTTTATAAACAGATGCCGATAACTCGTTCAAAGCTAGGAGCATGGGTGCTCCCTCCCTCCGGTAATCGGTAAAATTTAAATTTTAAGGTGCGAAGTTGTATCTTTTCAGTAGTGTTCTAATACACAGTTTTTTTTAATTTATTTGGTGTATAAAAATGGGGGGGGGGGGAGGAGGATTTTTAACCCGTAATCTCTCTCCGTCCCCCGAAATGTAACACATGTAAAATTATTATTTAAAAAAAAATTGTTGTGTCACTTAATGTACTAACGGAACTTAACAAATGTGTTTTTACAGTGCTACAGAACTTAACACTTTTTTCAGTTGTGTGTGTATTCATAGGCGATATAGGAGAGCTATAAGGCCGTTCAAACGGTGAAAAATCGTAATTTTTTGCTTGTATGAAAAGGTGTTAGTTTTGTAGACACTACTTGGGAGTACATTTCCCTCTTGCAAAAAAAAATTAGCTCTACCAGTTTTCCCATAATGGCACTTCAAAGTCAAATTTGCACGTTTTAAGTACTTATAAGCCGCAATAAACAATGAACATAAATAATTTTAAAAATTTACACTGAAACTTCGTGTTTTAAAATCCATTGCATGTTTTTGTATTTTTAAAAAAATTCTGAAAATTTTAAATTTATTGAATATTTTATATATATATTTGTAAGTAAAAACATATTTTCTAATGGTTTTTACAGCGTGTCAAGCTGTAGCCTGTGTCATGTAGTTTCAGTGAGATTTTTTTTTTTAATTTCTTCATTTTAATTGGTTTCTGCGGCTTATAAGAACTAAAAACGTGCAAATGTTGACTATTGAGAAAACTGGTAGAGCTATTTTTTTGTACGTCCTTAATGAGTTAGAGGTGTACCTGAAATTGGTGTACTCGTTCCTAAGTGAACATCACTAAAGTGCGTTGAGTTGTTTGATAATGATCTCGCAACGGTCGGAACTCTGCATGCAGCCTGGTACACATTCATTTCCACGATTTATATTTACATTTAAAGTACGCCGTGGCATCTACAGGATGTGTCAGGACGGGGTGAGTTAGTTTTGCATTGCGATACTTACGAAAAAAATGTGCCTAAAATGCAGTGGTGGCTCTATAGTTGTTGCCAGGTAGGGTACAATTCGCAGAGAACTGTATATAGTTGTGCGCTAGTTGACTGTACATCCACTGACACGCTGGTATGTAGGTGCCGCTTATTACGGACTGCTCACAACACAATAAGTAGCCAGTAGATATTCCATGGTTATTGGTATACGGCGGTGTGTTCACACCAGTGTACAGTTCTCTGCAACTTGTGCCCTCCCTGCCAACAACCCTCGAGCCTTCATTGCTAAAATGTGATTTCTCTTACGAAAATGTGTGCTAAACGCTCTATTCGGTACAGGCACAATAGCGTCATACATTGACAAGAGGCAGTACATTTAATTAAAAATACAGAAATGTCTAATAAACGTGGGTCCTAAAATGCATCTCTTAACTGATACTACGTATATATATACGAATTTGCCAAAGTTTTCTAGGTGCTAACATCCGTAAACCTATCGCGCACAGTTTTTCGGATAGTAAAATTATTCTCAAATCAAAACGCGAGTGTTTTTGAAATTCTGTTGTTATAGAGGCCTGTATGTTATTATATTAAAAATTATAAAAATGATAGTTTTCCATTTTTGTAGATTTTGTGGTTTCAAGCCCTTACTTTTCTAAAAAAAAAACGTGTTTAATTTTTTACTTGGAAATAAAAATCGTACTACCGTATAGTACTATAGAAATAAACGTCCGCTGATAAAATATCTACTTTGCAAAAATATATAATTGAATTTTGATGAGTAGTTCAGATTTTATTGACGATTGAATATTTCAGTCGTCCGCTTGACATCGTACCTTTCCATATCATTTAAATACAGATGCACGTATGTTACACATTGCAAAAGGTACTAGTGAGGGATGCATGTTTATTGGGATGTTTGTTGTGATGTTTAATACTTATTGACAACCGTATGACACACTTTTATCTAAACTCTTTGTATATTGCCTAATTTTTCCCAGTTTTACACTTTCAGCCTGCCTGAAGACGTCGCACAGACAAAAGACTAGACAACAACAATGATGATGCAAAACAAACACAATATATTTTCTCTCACGAGCTTCTCCCGATGTTTCGGGAACTGTCATCTGCTCCCGTCAGCTTTGACTTTTAGCACTGGATCCGCGCGCTATTGTAAGTAAAGAAGTCGGCGTGTGTTCTTGACTTCTCGTGCAATTTCTGTCGTTGAATTAACTTACTGCCGAGGGAGTTCTGCTTTACAGTAGTTTGTTTTATGAATTTATTATTGCGTCATGTACAAAATATCACAATATATAAATGAAATAAGAATACTGCGTTTAGTAAATGCGAAGTGTTGTCTGCGTTTAATATTTTCTGATGGTACATTTTATTTTTATATTCATAATGAAAGCAAACTTGTTTACTGAATATTATATTTTAAAATTGTTACTGTGAGTTTAATTTGTACATTCTCAACATGCATTAGTAAGACATCATCCACTTATATGAATTTCTGTTAGTTTGGGTAAAAAATAAGTAGTTTGTGAAATCGTGCTGAATGTTTCAGTGGCTGAATGCTGGGTGATTTAAAAGTGATTTCCTCTTATTCTCTGTGAATTTCGCTGCTTGTTAAGTGATTTTCAGCTAATTGTACAGAATCATCGTTCAGAAACGACTTAGTAATTGGAATTTTGGTGTCTAACGTTCCACTAGATGTAACCACAGATTAGGATTTATAATTAATATTTTATTTCTGGTTCATCAGCTGAAATCAATAAATTGTTCCGGTCGTTTTGCCTAGGTAGCATGAAGCTGTGGTTTCCAAAGGTAAACTACAATAAACAGTGAAATCATTCTAGTCTACATGAGTGTTTTGTATTGTTTCTGTAAATGTGGCTAATATTTTAATACTGTTGCATGTGGTGTTTATTTTGAGATTTTCGCATTGTAATATGTGACCTCATAGCTTGCAGCTGTTGAATGTTAGATTTAGCTAATTGTAATATACACATTTTTTTTCAGCTCGTGTGATCTTCAGCAGTAATCACAGTTTGTGTTTGACTCTGAATTTGCAAACAAGCCATACACATATACAGTTATGCGCGACATTCAGTCCAATGAAACCCTCGTAGCAACATACGTTCCGAATTTCTCCGTTTCGATGGTTTATTAAGTTATGCGCAAGTATGTGTTTACTGCCTTTTCTCAACAATTTTTTGTGCTAACGCAGGAGTTCGCTAGGTTTTCAAGTTGAAATAAAGAAGATGTAATCATGTGAGATACGTACATAGTCTAATACCAGGGCGGCAGGCGTTTATAATTTGTAGTTGTCCCATTCGGTTATCAGGAGATTTTGTTGCATAGCTTAAGATAATATATAGGCTGCGTTTGTGTATGTATGAGGCAGAAAATCGACGGTGTAGTAAGGTTGCCACTAACCGACGTATCTAATGTATTATCGCCTCTCCGCCCAAGCCACTCAGCTGGCATGTTGTGCTCTACTATTATCCTGTTTCCTATGGGACTTCAAGCAGTAACCATGTCATTTTATTTGCGAGCAGCGTAGTTCAGAGTCTTAACACTTGTTTCTGTTGATGTGTTTTTCGAATCCGGTTATTTTTCCAGATACGGCGGTCTGGAAAGGCTGTTTTTAAAGCCATTTTGAGGGGCCTGAAAATGATGTTTCTAATAAACGTGTCGAATTTTTAAAACTATAGCGACATACTTCGAAGTGGGTGTTCTTTTCGAAGATACAAAAATATAACGTGCGTTAAATAGTTCCGTCAGAAATAGAATAATCATAATAAGCTACAATGCATTTGAGGTGCAGGTAGCGAGGCCCCTTAAAGGCATTCAGGTAGTTCACTTTAAACTGAGTACTTCCCAACACTTAACAATAATAATTTTTAAAATATGTATTTATTGGAGTTACACAAGTAAATAATTGAAAGTTGTGAAATGTTTACACTAGTTTCTAGTTAGACGGAAGTTTTTATTTTTAAAATAGTAACGATGGCGGCATAATGGCACGCGGAGAATTGTAAGCAATGTTCAGTTTATACTGAACTGCGTATATCACCACAGGGTACTTCCTCTGCAGCTAAGTGTGCATTTGAAGTAGATACCGTAGACGAATGCACGCTGGTTCGATGACGTATCTCGTCACGATGGTGAGATAGCGCGGGGGTAATGGCGCCGGGGGAAGCGGGGGCAGGTGTGCGCTTCAAACTTTTACGGCCGACACTAAAAACAATGCGGACATTAACCGGCGGCGGGGCGGCGGGAAGCGAGGGCTCGCGGGGGCAGGTGTTGTATGCAGGGGGTAGGTGTGGGGGCGGCGCCGGCTCACCTGTGCCGGCGCGGCGCCGCTGTTTCAATTTTCCGCCGGTAGAGGTCTTGGCCGGCGTGACGCTCCTCAGTGCGCGCTCAGGCCTAGGCGACGCCAGACGTGTGGCGGGGGGAGGCGTCTGTCGGCGCAGTCGCTCGGCGTATCGCCCGCCTCCAGGTCCGCAGTCGTAGTCGTCGCGGCGCGCGTCAGCGACGGTCGTCCTACTTGTTGCGGCTCTGCATGTCGACGCGCGAGTGTCGCGAGGTCCGCCCGCCCTGATGGCCTGCTGCCCGCGCGTCGACCGCGTCTGTCGTCGTCGTCACCGCTGCTCTGCCGCGTCATGGTGACGTCCCGCTCCTCCTCCCAGCGTTACTCTCCCGCGTCGAGCCCGCTTCTTGGTGATGTGTGTTAGAAACAACCCTTACCGCAACAACTCTTGCTGGAATCATAGGAAGAAAGTTTGCCCGCTCTCGCCGCCGAGTTTCCCGGGCGCGGTCGCTAGTTCCGTGTCGCGTCTTTCTCGTTTATGAAGATGGTGTGAGTTTATGCGCTAATGTTTTTGTTTGTGGTGTGCGACCGACAGTGTAGCAGTCGTATAGTTAAACCCACGGCCTACCCCTAGCTGGGAGAAATAGAACAAGTTACACTGTGTTAACCGTGTTTGTGTGTCGGTGTGATCTCTCTCTTCTCTTCAAGGTAAGCCCGGAGCAGCTGGTTGTCGACGTACCAGGCAAGAGTGTCATGTCAACGTGCTTCGTCGTCGAGTCGCCCTTTCTTCCCCTCGCTCCACAGCTCCGGCGTCGACCAGAGATCTTCCTGCACGCCTCGGAGATGTGGCTGTCCTTTGCTGAGCTCTCGTAATACCGCTTGTCATTTTCTCTTCTGTCATTTGCCGTTTCTAGGTGGCGCAGCGGCCGTGGGGGCCCCCGCTCGGAAATGCGGCGTTGCCAGATGTATTGCACCAGTGTGGCCATAGTGCTGCTCGCCCTACCGTACGCCTCGGCAGAGGGTAAGTACCGAACATTCCATATTCATCCCTGGCATCGATTTTGCACGTGCTGCCGCGGGCCGGCTGGCCGCCGGTGAGAATGAATGGAAAGGCCGCAAACCTGTTATTAGCATACATTTGCGCGGCTGATGAATGTGCGGCTTGCGTGTCGGAGGGCCGCGTGTTTTGCAATGTAAACCGGCGCGGCCCGACGTGATAGGGTTGTAGACGCTCCCTCTTCCCGCGGTCCAACAACCCCTGCTACTCGTACGTCAGTGGAGCCCCGTCATCCTCGGAGGTCGTTCTTCACCTCCCGGCGCGTCCACTCCCCGGACTGTCTTTGTCTCAGGTAGTGTAGCACCTAGCCGAGTGTTCGGCGCTGACATCCCTCATCGCTCCTTCTCCTCTTCAGAATGTGCACGACTCGATTACAGCTGGAGTAGTCGAGAAATATTTCTTGTCAACCCGTTGACTCGTTGGCTTTGATGAAATCTGTTACCGAGTTCAAAAATTATTCAGGAAAATTCGTTTGGTCTCCCCGTTTTTTCCCGTAATATTGTAATTTCTGCAACTCCATGCATTTCTTTCCAGAAACAAATTACCTATCGATGGCGAAGATGCAAAACCTCGTATGTCACAATTGGAAAGAGCTCAGATGGGCGGATAAACTGGAGATGAAATCTTACTGGCGTGGAAGGAATTTTACAGCCCTTTAGTTTGCATCAATACAGTAAAATGTGCTTTGAAAAAAAAAATAATTGTTTGGACATTCTTGTTATTGCCGAGAAACAATGTGTAAAAATGTAAATACTGCCAAAAATTGACATACGAGGTTCTGCATCTGCACCATCGTTATGGTGTATTTTGATTTTAAAAAGTCAAATATACAGGTGTAAAACGTGGTATTATACGAAAGTATGTAAGATTTTTAGGTAGGTGTTTTACTTTACACGTATCATGACGTACGGTGTTTCTGAAATAACCTAGTTTACGTGTTTACAACAGTAATTTTAAGGTAGTTGCAGTTGGCATGTTTGCTACCATGTTATATGAACATATAAAGAGATGACCGTAGGCCTAAGTATTTTTTTTTTGTGTGAGAATGTGTTATTTTCAACGTTCTGTGTGTACAGGATATTAATTAGCCCGATGTACTGGAGAACATAATGTAACGTAAATTGATATGGTTTTTGTTTGTCCCTGATGAGATGAGTTGTGTTTTTTTTCAACTACTGATTGATGACATTGATTGATAGTACTTAACATGATGTTCGATGTGACGTTGTATTTTCTTGTCGGGCGATTGTAACAGCCACTGCGCGCGCCTGTTTCATCATCTAGGGGCAGGAATAATGCATCGAGAATTTGCCTGCCCACTGGTTCCGAATAACGTAATGATTAGTTTCTAATTGCTTGTTAATAGCTTTTGCGAGTATCGGTGTGGCCCTAATCTAGCCACAAACAAATTTGCGGAAAGTTGGGTTGGGGAAAGTGAAGGGGGGTGTTGTTCTGGAAGGGAAGGGGTTGTTTATTTCACGTGACAGTGTTGTGATAATTCGTCGTGCTCCGTGAAATGCATTAATTGCTTGCGGCGCTGGGCAAATTGGGCTGCTTTGTCACGGCGTTGGCTGTGCAGTCCTAGATAGGCTTTATGTCCCGGCTCGCTCGTACTGGATATTTACGTTGTGGGCTTGTCACAGCATTGCCGCAGCACTAGCATTCGTCAGCGCGCGTCGTGACTGTATTCGCACATTACACGCCTTTTAAAAAATCCCGCGCTGTATCACAATGTTGCCGCTTTTAGGACGTTTGATGTCGTGCGTTCCCAAGATAAACATTCCCCATGTACTCTCTAAATCAGAATTAGTGAATTTTATTGATTTACCAGTGGTTTTCACAGATTACGAATGGAGCCGTTTCAACTAATTGAATCTGTGAATATTCACCAATTCATATGTATATTTACAACGTCCCAAAAGTGGATCAGTAAATAATCACTGATTCTCCCGTGGTTTTTAACTGAATCAATTGCCAAGGGCTCCCCCTACCCGCGCTAGAAATGCGTTGCAGCAAGTTGCGTATATTCTTTTTCTGACGAAACTACTAAACGTGCATTATATGTGTATATCTACAAAAGAACACACACTTCAACATACGTCACTATAGTTTCAAACATTCAGTACGTTTTTTTTTAAACATAATTTTTCGGGCCCCTGAAAATGACAAAAAAATGGGGTTTTCAGACTGCCGTATCTGTAAAAATTATTTACCAGATTCGAAAATTACATCTATACAATCAAGCGCTAGACTTTGTAGCCACAGATAAAATAATGTGGCCACCGCTTTAAGTCCCACAGGAAAAATTACAGTAGTAAAGCACTGCACGCCATCTGAGTAGCTTGCGCGAAGAGGCGAAAATACATTACATAGGTACGTCGGTCGACGGCAACCTTACCGCTCCTGCTTCACACACACAAACATAGGCTATCTAAGGAGACCCCTTAAAACTACTTCACATGGTATCCTTGAAAACCACTGGTAAATCAGCGAATATTCCCTAATTGTGATGTAGAGTATAGATTTACCTCGACCCGAGGCCTTCTTCAGCGGAGTATATTTTGCTTGTCGGTTTCGCTAGCTCTTTCTGACAGTTTTCGTCCCTCCCTCTGCGCCTCGTTATCTTCGTGTGTTTTGTGACGGGGGAAATGAGTTTTCAGGAATGATGAAAGCTTGAGCAGTCGGAGGGTTGATGTATACGTGCTCTGCGAGAGATGACAGCGTGTAACGTTGTTAGCGATACATTACTAAGAGAGTACTCAGCCTTGATTTTACATTTACATGACGTCTGTTTTCGGCTTATGCTGCAGATAATTATTTTACAAATATATTAAAATCTAAAAACTAGTAATTATTTTTGTTTGTAGCAATGCTATATATAATACGATTAGTTCATGATTCATAATTTTTACTGTTTTCATGATAATTGTTATATTTTATTTTTAAACGAGAGCAGATATAAAAAAAACTGTTGCACAGTTTTTTTTAACAATTGTTATTACTATGTAGTCTAATTTTATAGACAAAAATTGCATAGACTTGGCTAACTAACGCATTAATGAGAATTTTCCTAATTACATAATTAACTGAAACAGTTGTGTATTTTGTCTTGGAAAAAATTAGTTAACAAAGAGTACGTACGTTGTTTTTAACAAAACTTGTCAGAAGTTTTTTTGAAATATGTTCTCGTTTAGGATTTAAAAATAATTATCATACCATTAGTATAAATGATGGATCATTTCCGTTAAGTACCGTGGCTAGATTGAATTAGTTACAACGTATGAATATACATGTACTATGTTTTATTTCTCACGTATCAGAATTGCACATTGGAAGCATTTCTGGTGTTCAGCATGGACCTGGTGATAGAGGAACCTTTATGTATCGCGAATTTAGCTAACTTTAATATTTTTTTCGTTTAGTGTGTATGTTATATATCTGCAAAGTACTCAGGTGGTTTTTTTTCTACGTGTAGGTTATTGTAATTGCGCAAATTAATTCGTCTTGTTTCTTTAATTAGGGTAGAATTCGAGCGGCTCTCAACGAGCTCGTCTTATTTTTTATATTTATAATGTAAATGAGTATGATTAAATTAAAAAACACATTGCAATTTTGGTAGCGTGGATAATAGACTACTTTTTTTTTCACTGTCGGCCATTTATGAATTAATTGCCACGACAATTTTTTGTCGATTCCCGTACAAGTTTATTTATTTAAATCTGTCTTGAGGGTTGCTACATGTTTAGAAAACAGGAAAAACCTGGAAAAGTCTGGGGATTTGAAAATGATCAAGGAGAACCTGGAATAGTCAGGGAATTTTCTTTTGGTACCTGAAAATTCAGTGTAGTACAATCTTAAGGCATGCGATTTGACTCTTTCTGTTAAGTCCGGCATTTGCAATACTTTTGTGAATGGAGATAATACTAATCTTCACTTTTTTTTTCAATGTGTAATATAGACAGTAACGTGTTGTTTATTTCTCAAAACCTTAAAAATTTTGAACAGCGGATAGACCTACAAAGTTGGCTTGTTTTCTGATATGTTTCTATACGAGGTTACAGTAAATAAAATTATATCAATAGGGCAGTATGTAGCATAAGAGGCTAGTAGGACCTTCATAGAAAACACCACATTTAATAGCCACTTTTCAAGTTATAGTAGCTAAATATGGCTGATACAGTCAAACAGCAGACCAACTACGAAATTTTATATTTTGGCATTAATAACTGGAAGTTCTTTATTGTTGTCTGTAAAACATCGAAATTGAAGGAAATTTGATCCTGATAATTCGTAGCAACCGTGTTCCTACAGGCCTGTTAGGTGTTGCCGTTTCTTAAGTTAAGTTTATTAAAATATGTCTTGTGTAATTCTGCTTCGTGTTGTCACGCGTGTTCTTCGATTTGTACAGTTGAAGTTAATAAGTATAGATGATGCTTTATCGCGGGAAAACTTGGATGCTGGATTTCAACGTACATTCAACATTAAAAAAGATGACTGGCTTTCGATTGTACTTGGAGTTGTTACCCTATTTGACTGAGCCAGTAAGAGTCCCGAAATTGTGGTATTTGTTGCCTGTTATTGGTCGGCAGACAGCTATGTTGTGGCATACGTACTTCACCGAATCATATATGTGCAAGAAACCACAACGCGTGCAAGAGTATGTTAGCACTAAACATTTTTGCGATATAATATCATCTCTATTAATAAGTAAAGACTGGAAAAAATCTCGGACTCGCCTAAGAAACAAATTTAGCTCTCATAGTTTTCTCTTAACGGGTTGTCAGAAGCAAAATTTGTATGTTACGCTGCCATGAAAATATTGAAAACCAACTTACCTACCTAAACAAAATAATTCACTGTGAACTTACATCCCAAGGGTAGAGAAGGTGATTTATCGCGGGAAATTTTGACTGTTTGCTAGGCTTCAATGGAATGTATTCATTTATTACGCTTTTATTTCGTTACTGGCGTGTCCCTATTTGACTGGGCCAATGATAACTCTGGTACACTACTTCTGGACGTCTGTGATTCGTCTGTAAACAACTAGACTGTGCCACATAACCGTCGGCCAACAGTACGTGACGCAGGATAATACACTGATTTGCAGAATACGCTGGCAGAAAACATTCT
>PNEQ01097686.1:0-18913 GCA_003012365.1 Medauroidea extradentata
AAGAGAGGGAGTAGTGAAAAGGGATGATAGAGAGAGAGTGAAGGGGAGAGTGAGGGGGGGAGAAAGTGAACTTATGCAGCTGCAGAGGTGTCAAACATTTACCAAATCTTCAGACACTAATTTTGTAAAATAAATCACCAGTTTTCCATCGTGCACATGTTCTCTTTAATGTGCATACACAATCTCACCGCCTATTCATCTGCAACTTTAATACTTGTAATGTGATGGTAGCAACCATCAATTTCACAGTGTTTACACTGAAGTCTTATTTGCACAAACCACATGTTGTTCAGATACATTTGAGGTGCTTAAACATGTCACAGCTGTGACTATTCTGGACAATATTTATGAAAATTCTTTTGTTTTAAACTCGTACAGCAGAACCCTGTTATAACATCCCCTCATATAGCATTTTCCTGGTTAGAAGGCTGCCTTAATATGGTCCCCAAAACTATTTTCTGACAAAAAAATTATCCTGTTACAAGGTTTTCCCTTTTATAACATAGACCAGGGCTGCCACTAAGTTAGTTTTCAAAATCTTGTAATTAGTATTAAAAAATCCTGTAAAATCCTGCAATATTTCCAACTTACGTTTACAAACTTTTCAAAAGTAATTTTAGACGATTTTTGCTGTAAAATTTTGATAGTGAAATCAATATGTATAGTAAATTATAATAATACTGTGAAAAACTGAGATGTTATACTGTTAGTGGTTTTACAGACTGAACTATTTTCTAACTAGTTTTGGTAAAATAGCAGAACATTTTCCACCTGTTTTCCTATTTGTAAAAATATGTAGAACAAGTTAGAGAAACTACGAACATGTTGAACCAGCTACTTATCGTTGAAAGTTGAATATATCTGCCAGAGATTATTTACCGTCTTGAATGTGATTAGTTTGCATCATGGTGCCACTCGTACACATGTTCCAAATTTTTGGGGCAAAATATAGGATGTGGCCACTATGAGGTGTCTTAAAATAATTCCCTTTAAGATTTATTTTGATGTAAATTAATTCGTAAATGTTTTCTGTATTTACTTGTCTATACTGTGCCTTTTTCTTTAAAAAAAAATCTAGGTGCAAATCAAACCAATGTTCTCGTTAATCCATTCATGTGCGTCGCTAATTACTGTGTCTATTGTTGATAAAGACAGGTGTTGTAAATATCTGTGATTGTCTAGCATTATCTGCCTGTCCGTTTTAACCTTTATATCCTTAAAAACACCTTTTTGTGGCAAATGTGTCCCTGTTGTAAAAGCTATTCTTTTGTTACTTCTGCAACGATACCTTCCTCTAGCCAGGTCTCCAACACTTCACTATATTTTTGTAATCTTCCAGCAGACACCAATTTTGAGGTTACTTTTAACAACTTGTTTTCTGCAACTTCCTTGTTTTCACAAAGATCATCTCTATTCTCTAACCGTGGAAGAGCAACTTCATACCGACCTTCTTTACTCACAGTAACAGTTTCCTTGAAATGGTCCAACACAGCTGCATCTAATTCATCTCGTGTCTTAGTTTTATTTGGATCTCTTATCCCTATAACATCCAGACTCCACAGATCGGGTAGGTTATGCCAGTTGATGAGCAGGGCAATCACTGCATTAGCACAGTATTGCCGGTAAACAATGTACCAGCATTGTTAGCATCTATTAACAGCTCTATACGAGGCTGCCCATCACCATAGCCACTAAGCCATATTCCTCTTTCCTGCAGTTCTTCAACAACCCAAGACTTAACTGAGTCACAAATGTTATGCTGACTCAACACTCGCATTTTACACGAAGCATTAAACTTGAAGCTAGCCAGCTTTACATCATAACATTGATGCTCTTGGTTTTCCGATCTGGTACTTCCAAACAAGTTTCAGAACCAACAGGTTTAAAACCCATCAGCTTTGCAGTATTCTCGAAAATATATGATCATTGTGATCCAGTGCCTATCAAAGCTCATAGTATTCTACTTTTTCCATTAGTCTCAAGTCTCACAAGTAAGGTCTGTAATTATACTTCCTGAGAACGACACTGACTGGACAAGACACTAGAGCCTTCGCCATCGTCCTTTTCGCGATGTGGCATTGATTCATTAACGTCCTTATTTGTCGGCAGATAAAGCACGTCACAGTGTGGTGTCTTTTATTACATATCATACATCTTACATTTGCTCTACGCTCTTTTGACCTATGCCCAGCTGTCAAACATGTAGAGCAAGCTTTTGCTTTTACTAAAGCTTCCTTCTTCTGGCTAAGTTGCCATTTTTGTGCATTAAAACAATCTTTGCTTTCATGAATCTTTTTGCAAAATACACAAGTACTACATTTCTTATACAGTAAAACTCTGTTAAGAAGTTCCCACTTAAAAAGTTTTCCTTTATAATAAGTTTGAATTATATTTACCACTTCCATAACTACAATAGTAAATTTATCCTTTTAAGAAGTTTTTCCCTGTTAATAAGTTTGAATTTTTCAGTCCCTTCAGAAACTTCTTAACAGAGTTTTACTGTACTTCTCCCCACAGAACAAATTATTTGCTGTGGGCACATGTATTCAATACAACGTTGTTTTGTTGACTTTCAGTAACTTTAAATCCAGCTTTCACTAGGGAAATACTCTCCTCCCCTTCTATTTCATTTCTCAAAAACATCAATAATTGTTGAAGTTGGTGGTTGCCTCGACCTCAGTTGCTGTCGGACTTGTTGGACAACGCAGTCAAGCCCTCAAAATGTCTTCTGGAACACACAATTCCACAAGAGGAAACAACATGGCAGCATATTTGTCCTGTGTCATACCAATAGATTCTAGAGCTCTCAAATGTGATTCTAGGCTGTCATACAACTGAGACATATTCGCTTTACTTGTACCATCTTTCACATTCTTAATTACCAACCCCAACAGTTCCCGGACATAGAAGTCAATAAGCAACTCTTCCCTGCCAAATTGCATGTACATACTGTCAATCGTCTTTTCATAGTTAGATGCAGTAGGTAGAAAACTATCTATACCTATTTACAAGTATCAACTGTACGTACAGTACTTGTAGTTCTTCCTGTTACATTACTTTGTTAGCCTAGCTGCCTACATATTTCCCACCATTCTTAGTATAATAAATATTTAGATTTAAGTCTTATGACTTGGAGTCTGTATGTTCTGGAGGAAAGATTGTTTTCAAGCAAACATGTTGCCAAAACAACACACGTACATAGCAAACTTACAATGTTTGAAAGAAATACTCACCAGTTACACAATGCACTTGGTTTAATTTGACGTGAGAAATTCTATTAAATCACCTACATTATAATACATTCACTCACTCACTGTGGTATACACACACAGTAGCGTATATTGACATATAAAATGCAAGTACACTTTATCCTCAGGAATACAGTGAAACAAACACATGCTGTCCACACTGAACATTACCCTCTTTCAAACAAAGACTGACATATGCAAACAACACAGAACAGTGCCATTAAAAATTTGCAAACAAGCTTTTTCACTTTGAATACAGTCAAACCTCTTTAATACAAACCCGAAGGGACCGAAATTTGTGCAGTTTGTAATAATGAGGTTTGTATTAACAGGTGCTTACAAAAACCAAACAAATTGCATAAATAATTTTTCAGGCAGTTTATCCTGGAAATAGTACTAACATTATTATCACCCTAAAGGCTATTGTGAAGCGACCAGCCTGCGCTTGGGGTATAGTTTTTCAATAAGTCAGTTGTATTTCTAGAGTCTCTGCTGTTGTTTATTTGTTTGCATAATTAATGCTAGCCAGTATTACTGACACTTCAGAACCAAGAGCTGGTCAGCCTAGTATCAGTTAGGTGTAGGGTAGGGTTGATGCATTTATTAAGGTCAACAGCCCAGTGTGTTGCCCGGCCACCCTACTTTAATATATTGCCTGTAAATTATTTAAAATCTGAGTGTTTCTAAAATTTTTTTAAGTCAATAATAATTGTTTCAATATGAGGGTTCCATGTTTGTTGCTGTAAGCCTAATAATTTTCTAAGTAAGCCATTTAGTTAAATAATGTAAAGATTATAATTTTGCTGAACAAGAAATCTCATAGAAAACCCACTCTAAATGTAAAACCACTATTGCGCCTGGCGAAACAGTACAGTATCCGAAAACCTCGTCTGGATGCAATTCTTAGTGATAAGTTTTCTCATTGGAGTATTTTAATGTTAAATAATGTGTTCTCAAGTTTTGTTCTAAGTTCTCAATGTTCTGATGACACGTGGATTTAAAATAAATGTGTCTTGTGTGGACTTTTCTAAACGGCATGAAATTTCAAGCAACTATGGACTCTTGGACATTTTACGATAAATTGATCGTTTAAAAGTTATTGCGGTTTGAAAGTTTTGGTATTTATTTTGAAAATATGTAGATGAGTTCAGCCAGCCCGGCCATGGTGCCGCGGGGGCGATACCGATAGGGGTTTACAGAGGGTACTGCAAGGCGTACGGCCGGCAATGTCCGATGCCGAGATTTTATTTAATATAATTTTTATTGTAATAAATATTTACTAAAATATTGAAATACGTCTTTAAAGTAAGCATAATTTTGCCGATTTTTCTGTGATTTTAGTTTGGTTAATTTGTATCCAGACCGGTTATTTAATCTTGCTAGAAGGTCATGGAACATTCTAACCGGAAGATAGGCCGCCATGGTGTCTTGGGACGCCATTGTGGTTGCCGTTGCTGATTACTTTGTTCTTGACCGTCGAGGAGGCCGGACGTGTTCCGTGTTGTGCGAGGTTCGCACGTGGTAAGCCGAGGGGCGCGATTGGAAGACATGGGGCCGCGATGGAAGGCAGTGAAGAGATTTTTAGAACTATGCATTAGTAATCAGCTTCAATTTATTTGATTCTTTAATGTGAATATGCAGCCGTATTAACCGCGTGGCCGGCCCACAATCGGTTTATAATTTGAGTTTAACACGTGCTATTTTTCTTATGAGTTGGGTTTCATTTTAGTTCAGTTTGAATTTTATTTTGTACTAGAAGTTTGTACGTGCCGATGTAAGTGTGGTTGCGTGAGTTTGTTATAAGGAGGTAATAAATATGGGCTGTTAATCTGACGTGTTTTTGAATGCTGTTATGCATGTGTCCATCCCTCGATACCACGAACCCTGAGGTAAGAGTAACTCACCGCTGAGACCGGAGCATATATGAGGACTGACCAAATTACTATGTTTCTTTGTGGAACATTGTAAGCAACTAGTGGGGCTAGTATCGTCACATTAGCCAGAGGCAGTGTAGAAAGAGAAGAGCGTCGGTGCCACCACACTATCTTTAACAAATTAACCTGGTTAATTCAATTTCTCATCTCATTCCAAGGGGAAAGAAAACCACTTCATATTAGTAATGAGAACTTTGCGTTAACAGGGTTTGTATTAATGAGGTTTCACTGTACTTACAATAGGGTATTTATGTTTAAGGGCACTGAAAATTAAAAAATGTCACTTTTCTGCTACACAGCAGTCAACAATTAGAAACTACAATGTAATATTGTTTGGAAAGCAAAAAAGAATATGCAATTTCAATGAGTAAATAAAAGAAAAACCACAATTTTTATTAATTACACACCAGAAAAAATTATGAAAATCAAGCCATGTGTCAACATAGTTAACATCTTGAAACTAATACTGTACATATAATCTATCATCAACCATTAATATTTAAAGAAAATTAGAGATAAAGAGCCTGGTAACCTATATCCAACTGATTTTTAAAATCAATACTGTACAATAATAAGGCTTCTGTCTTTCAAACTTAGAGTCTACAAGTTTAAATGCCTGCGGAATTTGAACTTAGACGTTACACATTAGTACCATATTAAACATAACATCTGGCTGGAGGTTCAAAAGTGATGGAACTATAAGGGTGACCTTGGAGCATGCATCAAACGCAGCATCGCCACAAAGAGCCAGTGCTGAAATAGCACCTGAAATTCAAGCTAATCTATTTTTACTACCGGATTTTAAGCAGAGAACACATTATTTTATTCGCGGAAAGTCTGTAGCCAAGTTAAGTGTACAGTTATATAAGAGATTTGCTTATATCTGGCTAGTACATTTGAAGTACGGCAGACTTAAAAGGCAGTTTTTAGATATGTCGAAGGGCTTAGAAACAGTGTTTCTTATGAACTTGGCGTCTTAACAAAGACATTCCTTGTCTGAAGTACAATATGTTTTCTTTTTGTACATTGTCACAACGCACACACGTGGAAAAGTTTTGCAAAAAAAATATAAATTAAAAAAAAAATGTATTTACGAACACAATACAACACACATTAAGTGAGTGGTAGGCGGCACTTTTAATTAAAATACTTTTAGTTTAGAAGAGTTACTTTGAATTTACAGCAGGCATGTCCTATCTTATTAAATTGTGACTAAACTCTGTGGCTGCAGAGCTGGGTATGCAGAGATGTTAAGAGGTATTTCAAAACAATCACTTTTATTTTTTACCAGATGAATATTTTCCTTCATGGCACAAAAGTTGTAGTATTGACATTTAAACATATAATTATTTTATTTACGTATACTATAACAAAACAGTACCAGAATGATTCTTACATCACACAGAAAAAAAAGCAATGAGGATACTAAAAAGGAAGGGTAAGAGTATATCCAAGTATCTTTGTCCAGCTGAATGAGCATGCTCACTATCTCCAGCTATCCAACATCAATAACATAACTAGGAATATTTTCACAACTGAATACCTGGGCTCACAAGTGAACGCAACTCCCACCAGTTCCAAGTTTATGAAAGTCGCACGTCCAATCACAGATCGCTACTGTATGTGTGGATAGACACTAGCATAGCTAATAGCAACAATTAAAAATCTTCGTAATGTACATAGTACTTTACAATGTTTCCTCAATAAAGAGAACTTGGTAGTATTTCAGTCAGGTGTACTTTCTTTAAACATAATGAAAGACACAATACACACCTTGGATGTGTTTGCTTTGGCGTACCATGCAACAAAGTTGTGAAGAATATACTTCTATAGCCCCTGGGAGTGTGACGGAAAGCATCTCGATGACAGGTGACAAGACTATCAACCTTGCAACCGCTGACAGGCCTGGTGCTCGCTCAAGGCTGCAGGTTCAGTTTGGCCGCCTCGTGACGGATCACGTTAATCAGGTCTTGGTTCACAAGGAATATGAAGCGCAGGCCTGCAATCTGATCAAACAGAATACCTACTGTATACAGTATTTGCAGACTAACGTATATAAGAACTGACAACTAGTACAATTCTAAATGAGTTGGAAAAAAAATTGATTACAATTGTTTTAGGTGTTGATAAACAATTTCAGTTAACAGCATCACAGAATTTAACTATTATATATGTATGTAGTAGAACCTCTATTTTATATTCACCTGAATTAAATTTTCCTCTTAAATACACCATTTTACAGCATCTATGTACCAGTAGTTACCAATTACCTTCTCTAATGTTAACAGTATGTTATATTCTTTCTATTTACATTGCTGTTTAGTGTTGTGCAAATTTAGCTTTTTGTTTAATGAAATGAAAATGAAAAATATGTTGCTCAATTTTACAAAGTCAAAACTACAATGAACACAAATTTTGTGAGAGACTGACATTAAAGAAATTTAAACGAGAGTTTTATAATGTTGATACCGGTTTCATTGTGTATATATTTAACTAGAAGAGGCACATTATCAATCAACTCTCTCGAAACTCAGTTTCGAGTCGAAAATAGATTTTATGGAATCACTTTATAAGATTCACGTAGCAATAGATCTCCAATCAAAGATGCACTACAGTACATATCAAAAACCGCGCACTTCTTTTTTCTAATTTTAACACAGAATGTTTTAATTAAGTTTTGTTAGTAAAAAATTGGTTCCCGTATGACAACGCTTTACTATAAACAGTTTACGAGAAAAAAACCAAGCCCCAATCTTGTCCATTTTTCCCGGGTAATCAGCAGAAATTCGTGCAGAATTCAAGGATTTTTCCGGCGATCATAGTTCACGCATATTTCCCGCTTCTCCAGAAATTCCTGGCAAACTACCCTGATTGTATTCAGAATCGTTTGTTTATCTTATCCAGTCACAATAATTTCTTTGTTATTTATACAGTATTCAATTTAATCTTGCATACTGGAGATAGAGGAAGGTTTTGAGGAGTTTTGAAATGTTTCACAGCCATTTAACCCTCCATGCCAAGGGAAAGAGAAAGTTATAAACATGGAAATGTTAGCTGGCCGACACTTTAAATTGGTGTGGGAAATAGAACTCGTAGGCAAAAACGTGGGTCAGCGCAAGGGCATGGCTTCACCTTCCCTCTGCAGTGATATTTAATAATAACTGAATTATTAGGCATCATAAAGGAACCAAATTTTGTATATTTTGAATATACGTAAATGTCAAGCTGTGATGATTTTGAATAGAAATACACTAATACGGAGGAAAGGCCAGTCGCCCAGAGACTCTACGATCGGTTGGGAGTACAAGAGGGTAATTTTTTTTTTTGAGAAAATGCTGCTAAAGTGTTGGTTAAGGAGCTTGAAGGGGACTCTCGTCATGACCACCACGAGGAGTGGTCGTGTCTGGATTCGCCACGGGTATTCACAGGAGTCCACGGATTTATTTGGAGACTTGTGGCCATAAAACAGGTAGATGGACCCCGGAGTTGTGGACGTTAGCAGGAGTCGGCATACTTGATTACGATTTGCTTTGTTTTCGTGGTCATCACCACGGGTTGACACACCCATGGTTGCCATGATTGCAGGAATGGTTGGCGGCAAATTTCGGGCACGTCTATATTTTAAGACTAGTTTCTCATCATCAAGGGTGAACGCTTGTGGGGCTGTTTCTTGGAGACGCGGCGGTGTGCGTTTGTTTCATAGAGAAAACCAAGCGCAAGTTTCATAATACGAAAACACCTAGACTATCTCAAATACTGACAGACTGGATTCAGAGTTTCTAAATTATCCAAAAAGAAAGAAATTCCAGTGTTATTATTTCTCTCCTAATAACCGAGGGACGTTAAACTGGTTTTGTTTAATTATTGTTTCCCTGTAATGATATTAGTCCATGTGTGTCATTTTAATAGGTTTTATTCTTTTTCATAAATATTTAAAGAGTTTAAGTAAAAAACAGACAAAAAAAACAGACATTCTCGGTTATTTCACACATTCTACCATGTAAAAAACTGAATACCTATTTACATTTAAAGTGTTTAGCCGTCATTGTGGCCATAGATACACTTGAACAGATATATTCATTACGTAACGTATTTTACACTTGAAGTGTATCAACTCATACACTGGCATGGTCACGTGGTACCTGGATCTCGATATATCAACAAGATGGAGGCTTAAAGACAGTAGTGGCGGCAAAAGTTCTAAGTCTACCTAGTTACAATAAATATCTCTGCGACTTACGTGTTAACACATGTTTGTTTCTTTGCTTTGGGGATGTTGCATTTACAATTTTGACATTTGTTACTGAAATAAATCAAAAACATCACTGGACAGATCCTTGTGCAAACAGTGACATTGTGAAGTTGCTCTGTGTGTCAAAGATATAAGGAATATAAATTTAAATGGTTAAAACACAAGGAAATATAAATTTTCAGCTATTGTAGCAGTGAATAAATACCAACATTCTGTCTGTTTGGGTAGGTAGGATAGAAAAATTGCTGTAGCTACCTCAACTGGAACATAAACAAGTACTGGAAGGGACTGTATAAACTAGAGTAAATTTTTAAAACTCAATGACTACAGAAAAACTATAGGATAAATAGTTTTAGTAAAAAGGAGGGTATTATATAGTCTGGAAATGAAAAAATAATTTTAGTTTACATCATTAAATTAAGTACGAGGCATACATTGTAAAAAAAAAAAAAATATATATATATATATATATATATATATATATGATAATGAGGCAAAATCAAATTTGTTTCGTTAACTATACTTCAATAATTTTCATAGTATTACACAAACATTTTTTACTGCTTAAAATTTTTTTTTCATTGCTTTTAATTAATTTTTACATGGCTTCAAAGTTTTAACACCAAATTTTTGCACAGCTTGTAACATTTTTAAACATCAAAATTAGCTATTTTTATCCACCATTTTTACGGGTCCTTTGTTATTGTAATTAGTAGCCTTGTTCACTTTTCCCACCCTTCTCTTTGTTTACTGGCCTGGTTCACAAATTATTAGTATTACAAAAGAAAAAAATAATGTGTAAAAAAAATGGTAAATACTTGTTTAATGTTACCCTTTTAATTAAAAACAACTTTTCGCTGTGCAATAACAAAGATATTGTGAAGTACGTAGTTCTGTGCTTTGGCTTTCACAGTAAATTACAGTACTTCATTACTTTGACTGCCATATTTTTTAAATATTTCTATGAAAAGATAATTACTAAATTGCAACTTTGACAGGTCCTAAAATTTTTCTCATATGCAGAAAAATTACATTACATTCAATGTCTAAAATTTAAGCAAATATTTAGTAAAAATAAAAAATAATAATTTTAAGCACTCTAGAACATCTTAAAATATTGTTTTGGTTTATTAAAGATTAAATACTACATTATTTGACTCTGTCAAAATGCTTTGCAGACAGTGTAAGGTATTCTAACAAACAGCAAGTAGGTAATGCACACGCAGTAGAAGTGGCATCAGTACCTCAACAACAGAGTTGTTGTTGAGACGGTACTTGTTGCCAGTGAGGATGGGCCGGCCGTCTATGTAGATGGGTCGCTTGCCTTCGCTGGATATGAAGAAGTCCCCGTTGTTGCGCAGGCGGATTGTGCCCTGGCGACGGGAGATCTTCCACGCGGGACCTTCCAACGCTAGGTCCACATCCACATTCTGGTCTCGCGTCGCTCTCCCCAGCGTTATCTGGCAACCAACACACGTCTCCCAATTCATTCATCTGCGAGTCGAGTTCTAACATTACAGTGAAACACTGTGTTTGGTACTTGTGTCAGTTTAACTGGTGGCATGACCAAATAATGACACATCAGGTTAGTACAAAAACAATATCCTCGACAAGTCCAAAACATGTCATTTATGCCACTTTGATGGGATGTGCTGAGAGTGCATCCTTTTATTTGTTGTGTCTACACTCTGCTGACGGGTTCACATCTCTGCACTCTACGGCTGTGTGAAACGAAACAACTCATAAACAAAAGATATGGATGCAACTACATTTAAGGAAATATATGATGCTTATGAGAAAAGTGGTTGTCAGTTGGTTGTAAATACAGTACCACAATAAAAGGTAATGAACGTGGGTCAGTAAAGAGTGTATACTCGAAGTACGTTACTTTTGCCAGGAGTCAGCTAGACTGCCTGGTACAGTTGCCGGCTCTGCATGTACTGTAATTACTGCATAGCTGTCACAGTCTTGATATCTGTAAAAAGTCAGGTTTGGCCAAATATGTTGTGAGTTGGTGCACATTTGTCAAACATTACGCTTCAACGTCTGAAGTGGCAAACCTTGCCACATTTTTAAAATAAATCTTAGCAGTTTAATTTTTTGTGTTTTAAATTACAGTATTAGTAATCAGGATAGCAATATCATAGTAAGTTCATATGGGTTGTGTGTACTAAGTAACAGATTTTAAATTAATGAGCAAAGCCATTAATTCACTTTCTCTAAAAGTAATTTAATTATTGGTAAATTTTTCTACAGTTCCCAACAGTTTATTTTTTTGTTTATTTAAACACAATCAAAATTCAGCACAACTGCCGGTTCACAATTTTTTCGTGTACAATAGAGCCTGTGTGTGTATATCTGAACCTCGGAGGCATAAGACACTATGTTCAGTTTTTTTTGTCAAAACACATTACTTTTAATTAACACTACTACAGTTCTTAGTACTTTCTAATAACATACAATACTAAGTCTGTGTTGCATCAAAAATGCATATTTTTGGGTATTAAACGGCTGAATTCACTAGTGAATCACTCCTGAAAAATATGATTTTTGTGAAAGAGTGCCTTGTGCCTCCAAGATACAGAGCTATTGAGGGAGCTATCACTTCAGTTTTGATCATTTTGGCCTGTCAGCAATATAGGTATGTCTAGTATAGTATTCACAAAAATCACTACCTTTAATAATTCCAGGTTTTGTAACATCGCAAAGTCTAGTGTATGTCTGCGAACAATGCTTTGCAGTATAAGAACAAGACAAAATCACGAGAATAGTACAGAAAGAGTGAGTTAAAAATGCATACAAATTCATGCTTTACTTCAAAATTTGTGTTATTACAAGTTTTACTTGGAAGTTTGATTTCACGTCATAGATATCACAAAATGTTGAGGTCATGATTCCATCTTAAACATATTAAATACAGTGAAATCTATGAACTAAGAACGTTAGTTTAAAGTACTTTTCATAATAAAGTAAAGAAGACCTTTCCATCAAATAAGTGTAGGTATCAAGTATTTGTAATATTAAGTATAATGTTTCAAGTTCCATTCCTATGTGATATTTGACAGAGTCCACTAGCCCTTGAAATAGGAAAGGTGGACAGTGAGAGAAGCAGTGGTACGAACCTCGCGGGAACGCATGAGATATCGCACCAGGCGTCCTCTTAGCACCGCTAGTGTTTGGTTGTCAAAGTCTGGTGGACTGATGCCCGTCACCGTGTCGACCAAGACCTGCCAACGTCCCAGCTCATTCTCCAAGTGACGGATCTCGTTCTTCGCTTGCCTAAACACAAAACAAACATTCATACAAAACTTTCTACAGTTACTTCCTTCAGAAACATGAGTCTTTCTACCTATATTTCTGATTACTGCACCTAAAGATAGTACATTAAGCGCAACTAACTTTGGGCAGATACATAGCCAAATCAAAGTCACTGAATGAGCATTAAAATAAGTTGCAGCCCGGTAGGAAGCAACATGGGAGTTTGTTTAGGCCACACCCCCCGCCCCGGCACCCGAGTGGTTTATGTCTGCGTGCCGGCATTACCATATTTAAAACAAGTGTGTGGCAGCATGTTGGAGCGTGAAGGGGTGCCAGGGAAGGAGGGTGGAGGCTAGCATGCACCGAGAAGGCTGTCCTTCCATCCCTCTGCCGCTGGGCCGGCGAGCCTGTGGGGAGGGGTGCTGAAGGAGAAGGCTGCGCGCACCGATGCACGCGCAGGTAGGCGTGGCCAGTGCTCACTCCTTCATCTCCTACTCTGCCCTCCCGAGCGTGTATATAAGCAGCTAAACAGCCGCGGAGTGGAACTTTGTTCGCTACTACCAGGTCGAGGTAACATCTCCCGGGACTAGCAGGACAGCTAGCTAGTAGTTATCATCAGGCAGTTCGGGAACATTGTTGGATTGTTGGAGGACTGGGAGCCCAGTGACTTTGAGTAACATCTTGAGGATTTAAGGGGACTTCTTTTGTCAGCAAGGGGAGCTCTCGCGAGTTTCAGAGTTAGGGACCCGTCCTGGGTCAAGGTTAGGCGTCAGTTCCACCGGTCGAACGAGGGAGGCACTCGTGACTGTCGGAATAAACTAGGTGATTGGGATCGGTGTGTGTCATTCCAGTAGCAGCAAGACCAATAATCCCCAGGTACCTTCTCCTCATCCAGCTTCCCATCTGTCGCCACCATTTCATGGGGTAACTTCAACTAGGGCCTAGTGGGGAGGGGACGAGTGTCAAGCCCTGGTGGACGAAGCTCGGGGTACTTCGTGCTGGCGCTGCTGGGCTACGGTGGGCATAGAAGCACAACTGGCCAGGCGGAGTCCCATACTTGCCCAGTGTGGTGGAAGATCCACGCTCGCCTAGTATGGCGTAGTGACCCGCTTGCCTGGGTGGTGTGGTCCCTGAGCTTCCTGTGCGAGGGAGTGGAACTCAGTTAGAGGGAAACAGAGGTGGTAGGCTAGTCCGGTTTGGGCTCTGTGTGTGTGTATGCGCTCTGTGTCTGTGGGTCAACGAGCTATTTTTAGACAGGCCGGCTGGATGCGTGATGGAAGTGTGTGAGGGAGGGGAAAGGATGGTTGAAGGCGGGAGGGAAGTGGATTCTGTCTAGTAGGCTAGGTTCAGTAACCTTCGGCATGCTCTCTCGGCTTCGTTCGCCTGCTAGTACGCCATCACTAGCCAATTCTAGCCAGCTCATTCCTCCTCCCGCGCCCACCTACACCTAACAACAGTACTTATGAAGTCACTAGTCAGCTTACAATATGGTATCTGTTTCTGTTAGTTGAGCATAACCACTGCATTTTTTTTCGGTATTTAATTACGTAAAAATGGGCAAGTGTGCTAACTACACTGCCGTCTCCAAGCTGAAGGCAATAGCATATGCAGAAGAACACAGGAATCGTGCTTCTGCTCGCCACTTTTCTGTTGAAGAGAGCCACGTCAAATACTGGCGTAAACAGAAGGCTGCACTAGAAGGAGTTTCGTCTAGCACAAGGGTGTTCAGTGAACAGTTTTATTTTATTTCATATTGCCTATTTATTTTCTGTATGTTGCAGTAACAATTTTTAATTTTTCATAATATTGTACAAAGATTTTTTTTCCTTTTTAGTATTTTTGTGGAAGTTTTCGTTTAATTTACCATACAAAGTTTTTTTTCTTTCGTGTTGCTATTCTAAACGTGTGCAATCCTCCAAGTGCCGGGGTGCCGGAACACGAGCCATGTGCCTGAGCGCCCGGCGCTGATGCAATAACAGCAGCCGGCAGACCTCATAGCACTGCGGCATGTGACAGGCGACAGGTAATAAGTGACCTTGGGGCTGTAGCATATTTACATACATAGTTTTACCTATTATAAAGTACTTTAAATGTCTGATGTATATTATACTGTTCTTCTCAGATAATATTTGGAGTTATAGTAAGTCTTTTTTTAACACTAAAAAATATTTCTTTTTTCACAGAGCATTGCATATATGTCGCACCCCCTATTTTCTTTTGAAAAATTTGATTTAAAAACGTGCAATATACACGAGTAAATACGGTTAATATGTTAAAAATATCTTTGTATAATTGTTAAATGTGGTGGTGTTTTAGAGGTTATGTAAACAGCAATTTTGTGTCTGGTGATATCGTAGAGCATGGTGGTAACAGTGATCTGCCCGAGTTTGTACTCATGTAGCCTATGTTGTATTCATTGATGTAGTGTATTTTATATAACTTAGGTAATCATCGGACTAATGGAACACAACATTGTAAGTTGTATAAACAAAATAGTGGTAAGTTGTAATCTGTTATACTGAGAGTATACATAACACTTATGGTTTGTCCCTCGAAAAAAGCCATTGCGTGTTAAGTGGGGGGTTGTGACGTTCACTGGCACGTAGCCCATACTTGACTTCTTATCATATAGTAAATCTTCCTTAATGAATATTTTTTTGTTGCTTACACGTAACAAGTTAATTAGGCCAACTTAACCAAGTGCAATGATGTATATGGCGGGACCCAACATATTACTGGTAATTGGGGATGCTAGAAGAGAAATTAACATTACAGTTTTACGTATTCAAAATTTACATTTAACTGTTAAAGCAAGATAAAAGTACGTATTAAATTTTACGTGTCAATTTTACCTGATTTGTATCGTGTTTGGTGTCATTTTAAAGCTAATTTAATTTCAAACAACTTTTCTAAGTAACTTTTTCTTATATTTTGTTTTGTTTGGATTTTTTAAATTTCAAGTAGGCTCTGAGCTAGCCTGTGCTGGGATGGATTTATCTGGCAGGCAGGTCAGAGTTCACTCGCTTGGAGGCACCTACAGAGGCGTGCTGGAATGCGGCAAGAGCTGCAGTTCGTTACTCGATTGACATGGCTGGTAGTATCGTGAGCAACAAAACTTAAGAAAAGGTGGTGATCTGCGACAGATTGATGACGCAGCACGTCCCCAATTAATAAACTAATGAATATTCAGCTGGTATGGTGGAATAAAACCTTTTGCAAATTTGTCAGTAACCAAGTTACATACTTTTCTTCCACAGTAAATGTAAATTAACCAGTTTTCAAACAACTTGGGTCCCGTTGTATCACTCCGCTGCTCGGCCGAGTCAGTCCAGGTGACCGCCCAGGAGTAGTCAGTCGTACATTGGAGTTCGTAGACGGTCGCAGGGAGATGGCCGGCAAAGTGAGCAGTCGAGGTGTCGGGGCAGAGAGGATGTGTAAGGGAGCGCTGGCGCAGTGAGGTGAAGCCTCGGGGGCGAAATCGCTCTACCTAAAACCTCATTATTTTGCTTTCTTTTGTTTTTAGTAGCACTAGGTGTAACAAGATATTTGCACAATATGTAACCGTATAGCCATCATCCTGAGTGGAGCAGGTATCGAGAACTAAAGTTTGTAAATCGCAGTACCGTGCTACGATATTTTTTTGTACTGAAATTCTTGGGCAGACACTCTGTGGATAACTAAAACTGCTGCAGTTTTCTTAAGGTTTACTAGAGCCTGTAGTTGGTTTGGCGAAATATCGCTTGTCACGTCACCTGTTATATTTGGCTTTGTTTTGTTATCTTGATTGTTTGCCATGGGCAACTAGTATCATGAAACACTGATCATAGCTACAAATAAATAGCCGTAAAGCTGATATTTGTGTTTTTTGTATCAGCGTCCTGCAAGCTATATAATTGAGTAATAGCAACGGGAAAGAGTTACGTCGTCACGCATACAACAACAAGCAGAACAATAAGCCGACCAACACCCATACTCCCGTTACAACTGTCACCACAAACAGGGACATCAATAACAACACTCCACAACAGCACAACACCCGTTACATTACGTAAAAGCCTTCCATTCAGCATTGTACAGGATGCTGAAGTACAAGTTGGTAGGACCGTGATAGCACAGAGTTACAGATAGCATTATACAGAAACAACTATGCGCAACCCCTCACGAGTGATGGTTTTGTCGCATGAAAAGTCAGTTGAATACGAGTTCCTTTGCGACATCGTCACATGCGACAAACTGTCTACGCTGAAACCCATGCAACATTGTTTTCTATTTCATGCCACAGTTGACAATGTTTCTTTCTCTGCAAAGGATTGCTGCAGCTGCATTTATAGTGACAGATAATGGACAAGAAGGTGGTTTATTGCATTAATACAGTGCCCAGATTTTACTATTTAATTACACTATCTACATCCACATTATACATTTCTGTTATCCCACAACACATCCATTTCTCTGTAGTTCTGCAATAAAATGAATAGTATCTGCATTATTTAATTACACTTCAACAACACTTGGTTTTCACACCACCACACTAGCGTCTCTATTACCAAGTAGCACGTGACAAGGCAAATTTTCCACTTTGCTCGGAATGCAGGCAACTCAGGGTGGCCACCAAATCTGAATGTTAAAATTCATGCATTTTTCCAGGATTTCAAGGTCCAAAATTTAGTTTTTCAAGGAATCGTCTAAAACACTAAACTGTAGGACTACACACATTTAAATACTATTGTGGGATCTAATGACTTACCGTAGACGCTCCCCAAACTACCACTACGTAACTACATACCTACACACGCATTTAAGTTATACATAAGACCACGATACTAAGAAATCTTACATTTTACTACAAACCAAAGAGGTTAAATTTGACCGTTGGATATCATTACAACATTTGATTGTTTTTGTAGGCCAATACAACACACAGTAAATATCAAGAATCACTACTCATCGTGTACCAGCCAAACTATTGATTTTAAACACATAATTTATTGATGAAAAATGTTTCTAGCGACATTCTAAGTAGTCCTACGTAAAAACTTTTTTTGTTAGGTTAGGTTTTTCAGGATAGTTTAGGTTAAGTTAGGTAACCCAACCTGACCTAACATAACATTAGGATAGGGAAAGTTGTCATAGCCTAACCTAAACTGACTTAAACTAACCTTATTTAAATTGAACTAGCCTAAACTAACTTAATGCCAGAAACTAGCCTAAACTAACCAAAACTAACCTAACAACCTAACCTAATAAAAACATTTTTTAAGTAGGACTACTTAGAACGTCACAAGAAACATTTTTTATCAATAAACTACATGTCTTAAATCAACAGTTTGGCCGGTACATGATGAATAGTGATTCTTGATATTTACCTAACACACAAATAACGTAATGGAGGATACACGTAGGCCTATGAAACAAAATTGTCATTAGAACACCAACACTAAAGTGTTTATTTCAGCTGTGAAATCAAGATATTTTGTACGAAAAAAAATGCAATTAAACTACGTTGACCTTTCAACATTCTCCACAATTAACTGTGAGATAAAATGTTTTAGTCATATTTTAGGAAATAGTGTCAGTATTAATATTTTATAGGTACAAAAAGAACAGGATAAATGCTAACTTGGAATTTTTATTTTAGTTTAATTCTGTGCACTCCGTTTGATCCCAAAACTGGGATATGGAGCATGTCAATAATAACCTTGAATGTGTTCATTAGTGTTTTGGAGTTACATATTACTATTTCCTATAGAAGTTAACATGCAACAACTTTACCCTAGTTGCTTCCACTATTTCTTGTCGCTGATAATATTTATGCAGCATCATGCCATTTGTTTCTCATATTTTATCATGCATGGCACGAAGAAAATCTAATGCCTGTGTGTCATTTCCCCAAGACTATTCTGCCAAATTATACTTCACATCGTCACTACAAACAGAACCGTTGTGACGTGCACTGGCACGTAGCACTTACTTGGCCTCTTATCATACTGTAATTTCAATTTTTTTTGTCTTAATTAATGTTTTTTTTTTTTGTAATAACAATTTAAGTAGGCCAACTTAACCAGGTATAAGGGTGTATACGGCGGGATCCAACCTATTAATTGGGGATGCGAGTAGAGAAATTTACATTAAAATTTTCTTTTTAATTTTAAATTTAACTTTAAAGCAAGAGAAAAGCATAGAATTTTACATGTCAATTTTATTGGATTTATATCGTGTTT
>PNEQ01097687.1:0-18913 GCA_003012365.1 Medauroidea extradentata
AACATATATTCAGAAGGTATCTGGGTTTGATTCCCAGTAAGGCCATTGGTTTTCCTACAACACTTGAGATATGCGCTAGGATAAAACTCAGCAAATTCCTGTCCCATTTCCTGTTCATCTAAGCTTGTCTCAAATGACCACATTGTCCATATGTTAAGCACTACCTACGTATTGTTATTACGAGTTAGTAATTTGGATTTATGACAAACTCTAATCCCGTTGTCACTTCACATGCATTAGGTAGTTAAAGACTTGCGCCAAATGTAGACATATGCACACACTCATATGTTAACAGTGAGCATGCTTCTATCAATACTAATTGATGGACATTGGAACATTTTTGCAGCAGGTTAGAAATACAGATTATTTTGCTTAGCTATTGTGTGTATTCCCAGTGCATTGTTTATTTAAAACACATTTCAGAGGAGGGTTGTTGGTTATTTTTAAGGAACACACAAGTTAAAGACACAAGTTTCAAGCTGTCCAACACAGCAACAGATAATTTTTCTACAAAGTTATCTCATTATCTAGTACTCAAATTTACAAGACATTATCCAAGTATTCTAAAATAAACCCTGCAGCTGATTGTTTTTAACAAGGGCAGTGTCAGCACATAAAGTCCTACAGTTCTAGTACTGGGACAAACATTGCACAGTCAAAACCTTACATGTATGAGCAATGTCAGACCAGACAAGGATGTCACTCCTTTGCTTCAGAACCTTGAATATGTTTAAAACAGCTCCGGGTAGGTGTTTACTTATATAAAATTATGCCAAATAGTTTGACAGTAACATCGAAAAGTGTGGAAAGGAGAAGGGAATACATAATCACATTGTAGTTTATTTTTTGTTCTGCAAGTAGTCATGGGACCACAGAGAACATTCAGAGTAATGTTGTCAAGATATTTTTATTTTTATTTTCAGTATGATGTAGAAACTACTGTTGTCAATTTTCAATAGTAAAATATACAAAATACAACAGTGGTAGAATATGTACAATTCTTGCAAAAAATAGCAAATATATTTTCACATTTCAATGAAAGAAAAATATGCAATTGGAACTTAATTCTTTCTTGCACAAAATTTATATTACAACTTGACACTGTTCTTTCTTGTTATCGCACGTACCACATTCTGATCACAGTACACTATAAAATATTTTATTTCGATTGTAAAAATGCTTATTGTGCTATGCTCAGGCCTACATTGGTGTAGTAGGTTCTTTTCGACAGTCAAAACATGACACAACATTAAATTATTTAAGAGCTCTTGGTATACAATATCAAAAACTTGAATGAATGACTTAACTGTAGGTATACATGTGATGTATTGCATTGCAGTTTCTAATGTGAAACTATTTAATTTGCTACGATGAGATTAGCAGGCAATTTTTCGAGTTTTTGGCATTTCAGGTATAATGAACTAAATGTAGACATTCTCCTTAAAGTATATAGTGTAAATATTTGAACTATGCAATTTAACAGACCATTACGGATTTATTTTCAAGTTGCTAACTAATAAAACATATGTGATTCTACTGAACACGTATTTCTATTTTCAATATCTGTCACGGAAATACTAACCAACGAAAAATATTAACGCAAAATCCAAAACTGTATAAGAAGTTACTAAAAATTAAATTTGCCCACTCAGACGAGACATGAAAACTTGACAATCATTCTTGTAGTACAGAACAAGACCTACCTACAAATCCGTATACGAAAGGAATGTTTTGACCATCTGTACAGAAAGTATAGGTTTCTTAGTATTATAAGACAAAAAGTAAAAACGAGAAGATGTATGTTATTGCGCAAATAGCAGGCAAGAATAAACTCTTTTTAAACTATGCTCTATGCGGCAGAAAAACGTTTTTACTACATAACATTGTACATATTCCAACAAAAACTTCGTTATTTTAATATTTCACAACTAAAAATGGACAAATTTTACAGTTTCAACGTAAAATTTAACGAAATCGAGTAGTATGATTTGTAAACAACTCAGAGCTCATAAACATAAACCAAAATAAATGTTTTGGCGCGAGATAATTCACTGCCACATGAAGGCAATTTCTGCATCTACAATCAATGATCCGAGTGGCAGTGAGCAGTAATATGACGGCCGTCCTACAGTGTTGCCAAGTAACAAGCCCGTAAAATTAAAGTCAGCTGAATTTGTTACGGGCACGGTCGTAGAAGAACAGGGGGTCTATTCACTAACTTTTAAGGTAACCATAACTTGAGAGTTACGGCCAGTCACATTAACATTTGCCGTAAATTTTCCCGGAGCGATTCAGTAAGCATTTTGCTTACCTTAACGTGAAAGTGAGCGACCGTAAGTTAACAGATGGGTTCTAGGGTGGTGTTAACTTACTGGCTTGCCATAACTTGTTTACAAATGTGTAAAAAATCATGGCGGATTAGTGAGGTTAGAATATTTTATAGTCCGAAACGACGATAGTGAAATTAATTTATGTTGGATTTGCGAAAAATCCACCGTAACTTAAATCATTATTATTTTAGATGGAAAAACCATATATCTCGTGTGTATATTCGTCTTAATAAAATATTAGTACAGGGAACAGTATCTGCCGAGTGACGAGCCGTATTTTTGACGTAATTATCGGTGTTGCATATTCAAGATGTTAATTAATGACAAAACGCGAGCTGTTTACAATTAAAAGTGTCTGTGTTTTAAGCGAAGGGTTTGTTGTTCAAATTGTGTGTGGAAACATATTCTGTGTCAGCCAGGCTTGTGAATACTATTGAATGTGTCTTTTCTTTTTTTTCAAATCGCTGCTGCATAAAATAAATGTGTTTCGTTGAGCTTTTAAGTTACGCGTCCCAAATAAACCATTATAATTAAAATCATTGCGGTATACGAGCTAGGGTATATTTTAGAAAATTGCACATTAGTAGCCTACAGTAACTTAGGCCTAGGCCCTCGGAGAAAACACTTTGCAGTTGTTTTCATATTGCTACAGATCAACTTTTTTTGTTTGTTTGAGGAATTGAATTCTTTCTATCCAACTAATTGCCCACAGAACTAACCTGAGCCAGCCGTCACATTGCAATATACAGATGTCACAAAGTCACCCCTGCTTACAGTAAGTTAGGCTATATGTAAAAGTTCATACCAAATAAAATTTACACCCTCTGTAAAACAGCATTATCATGACTGTGTAAACTATTTTTAATAATAATAATAACCTTGCAATTGGGCTGATGCCTGCAGACAACTAGGCTTACTTAACCTCTCAATCGTTTTCCCTCAACAAGTGCTTCGTGAACTTCCGCACATACCTACCTGTCACCAAATCTTCCTGCAACACAATCCACTACCTAAATGTTCTCATTAATACAGACTGCTCTTCCTACTTTGTCCTTCGCCAAGTTCTCTGAATCCAACCACTGTTTTTTACGTAGCTCTGTACACGCCTTTAAATAAATTTGTATTTAGGCTAACTCACCCCATCCCCCACCATTCACCGCCCAATATGTTCTGACCAGTCTCTCCACCTTTCTTCTTTCCTTTAGGGAATGCCAACCCATCTCCATCATTAATGAAGGCCTGAAGTATCTTTCATCCTTTCCATCCTGCCCCACTCTTCTCCACCTGCCTTTCACCCACTGTGCTGCACACCTCTGCGCCCCCTTCCGGCTCATGTGTCTCCCGCTCTACATAGGGGTCCCAGACCGCTGCTGCATATATTAATATTGGTCTAACCATGGTATTATATGCCTTTTCCATTACTTCAGGATTAACTTCCTTGAGTACTCTACTCTACCAAACATTGAGCACCTTGAGGGGCACGCACACAGTGCTGCAGTGGAGGTTCAACACTGCTGGCTGATCAGCAACCACAATGAGCTCCAGTGCACTTTATGAATGAACCATTGACTTTTAAAAATTCAAGTAGGACTAAGCCGTACACTCATAACAGCAGTGGATCTTGGAACGAAATGTTAAGCTAAGCTGCTGTAATTGATTGTGGTATTGCATTGCGATATGTACAGGTGAGGGGAGAGAATGCGGTGTGTTCAGTGATCACAAAAAAGTGTAAATATGTATAATGTATTAAAAAATATCATTTACGTAGGCCTATAGTTTCTTAAAAGTATTTCCCTTACGAGGCAATAAGTTAACAGGTTATTTTGAAAGGGTATGCAAGCCATAACCTAGGTAGAGTAAATGAATTGTACTGAAAGACCCAGAGTTAGTTCCATTAATGTACATACTTTTATCTTATTGTTAGCTGGAATTACTTATGTATGCCTCCTAACACTTCACATGTGGTTATCAGATTTTGCCATCACTGAAACCACTTCAAGTCAGTGGTACATTGTATGCAGGTGACATGTACATCACTTGTACTGCTGCACAGGAAACAGTGGGTATGGTAGTAACTGTACATAAACAATAGCAGACTGGTTGTAATGTAACAAATATAATAATTATTTAGAGTAAAAGAAACAACACAGTGTTAATAAAATAAAGCAGGCTAATATGAGGTCATTTGTGCGCAACCATGACCTTTTTTTATTATACATTTATATATAACGTCAACATCGGTTATAGTTTCTAAGATTTTGGAAGCCAATGTAGAAAAAACTTGAATAGAACAATCCTAGAGAAAATTTTTTTGCCATCTTTATAAGCAAAAATTTGTTTAGATTGATGCATTCACTAAGCACAATCGCTCCCGCTGCTATCAGATGTACAAAATTGCAACAACAGACATTTTCCCCATCATATGTCTCTCTTGGGAAAATGTTTTTGTTCATAAAGTTAGCAACATTTGTTGTCTAAGTGTGTTCTGTTCTGATAATTGCATAATTGTTTTGAGAAACTTGACAGTTTGATTTAGTGCACCGATTTATGCACCACGCATTCTTAAGGGCACGGTGTCCCACAATTTTCATCGCCATTTTTAAATTTTTTATTTGTACCAGATATTTTTTTCTTATTTTAGACATAAAATATGGCTGAATTTGGCTCTAATGAAATATTTTTCTCTCATAGTTTTCGTGTAATGGCTTGTTAAAGTCATATTTTGCATGTTTCCATTTTAACGACTATACTAAAACCGTTACAACAAACTCAAAAAAATCACAGTAGATAAAGACATTGCAGGCTGCAATGTTATGCTCATAAAATTGAAGAATAAAAACTATTTTAAATTAAAAAAAAATGCTGAAACTGAAAATAAAAATTTTAAAATTTAATAATTTTTTTTAAAAATACAGATAATTTTTATTCTTTAATTTTATATGAGCATGTCATTGTAGCCTGCTATGTCTTTATTCACTTTGATTTTTTTTTTTAGTTTGGTATATCAGTTGATATTAGTGTAGTTGTTAAAATGGAAACATATAAAATATGACTTTAACAAGCCATTACACGAAAACTATGAGAGATAAAAAAATTTCATAAGAGCCAAATTTAGTCACATTTTGTGTCTAAAATAAGAAAAAAAATATCTGGTACAAAGGAAAAATAAAATAATGATGATGAAAATTGTGGTTTACCGAGCCCTTAACATGAAGATGAAAACAGCTTACACTATCTGACAAACCTTTTATATGTATAACCCTATACATATAGTTCCATAGTAAGTTACACAACAAAAATGAAACAAATTCACAATAATCACCCTAGCTGACCCTTCCGTATTGGTGGTGCAGTAAAAAGTGAGTTGGAGCAGTTATTGGATTTTCACATCACATCCTGTAGGTTACTGAGTTCAGTTTTCCAGGGTTATTGCAATTCACTCCAGGTGATGATTCCTCAATACAGGCCCTGGTTGATTCCATTACCCTTTCCCCAAGTGTACCTCTACCGAGTATGTGAAATTAAACGAGGACACGTAGAACCTTAAAATAAATTAAATACTATGTTATTGACATGCTAACAGCAAAAGTCTAATCTAAACATTAAAACTTTTATAATAAACAAGAATTTTCATTGTTACAAAAATGCTTTTTTTTTTTTGTGTAAGAAAATGTAATATTACGCTACAACTCACAAAATACCATTTTTGCACAACAAAAAAGGTAAGTTTCAAGTTTCCTTTGCCAACAACTTGAATGGAACCATTTCTTCGTATGCAATCATGTAATGGCAATGTTCAGCCAATTCCAAAATACAGCAGAAAGGAACATTCTTTAAATAAATTGAACTGTCAAATTTTTTTTTTAATTACCTACTCTCTTTTCACAGTATTTATACATTGCTATATCTTCTGTACCAAAAAAGATGCATAGAAAAGTCTAGGATGTTTCGGCATTCTAAATTGTAAAATATTAGAGAAAAACTGCCTAAAAAAACAGTTTTCTGTAAAATCATCAAAATATTTTTGTCGTATTACATTGCTAACATGAGACAAAGCAAATTAGTGCAGCTGTAAAACAGTTAACATATATTCAGAAGGTATCTGGGTTTGATTCCCAGTAAGGCCATTGGTTTTCCTGCAACACTTGAGATATGTGCTTGGATAGAACTCTGCAAATTCCTGTCCCATTTCCTGTTCATCTGAGTCTGTCTCAAACGACCTCATTGTCCATATGTTAAGCACTACCTACGTACCGGTATTGTTGTTACGAGTTAGTAATTTGTATTTATGACAAACTCTAATCCCATTGTCACTACACATGCATTAGGTAGTTAAAGACTTGTGCCAAATGTAGACATATGCACACACTCATATGTTAACAGTGAGCATGCTTCTATCAATACTAATTGATGGACGTTGGAACATTTTTGCAGCAGGTTAGAAATACAGATTATTTTGCTTAGCTATTGTGTGTGTTCCCAGTGCATTGTTTATTTAAAACACATTTCAGAGGAGGGTTGTTGGTTATTTTTAAGCAACACACACATTAAAGACACAAGTTTCAAGCTGTCCAACACAGCAACAGATATTTTTTCCACAAAGTTATCTCATAATCTAGTACTCAAATTTACAAGACATTATCCAAGTATTCTAAAATAAACTCTGCAGCTAATTGTTTTCAACAAGGGCAGTGTCAGCACATAAAGTCCTACAGTTCTAGTACTGGGACAAACATTGCACAGTCAAAACCTTACATGTATGTGCAATGTCAGACCAGGCAAGGATGTCACTCCTTTGCTTCAGAACCTTGAATATGTTTAAAACAGCTCCAGTTAGGTGCATTTTACTTATATAAAATTATGCCAAATAGTTTGACAGTAACATCGAAAGGTGTGGAAAGGAGGTGGGAATACATAATCACACTGTAGTTTATTTTTTGTTCTGCAAGTAGAGTCATGGGACCACAGAGAACATTCAGAGTAATGTTGTCAAGATATTTTTATTTTTATTTTCAGTATGATGTAGAAACTGCTGTTGTCAATTTTCAATAGTTAAATATACAAAATACAACAGTGGTAGAATATGTACAATTCTTGCAAAAAAATAGCAAATATATTTTCACATCTCAATGAAACCAAAATATGCAATTGGAACTTAATTCTTTCTTGCACAGTTTTATATTACAACTTGATACTGTTCTTTCTTGTTATCGCACGTACCACATTCTGATCACAGTACAATATAAAATATTTTATTTCAAGTGTAAAAATGATTATTAATACGCCATGCCCAGGCCTACATTGGTATAGTAGGTTCTTTTCGACAGTGAAAACATGACACAACATTAAATTATTTAAGAGCTCATGGTATACAATATTGAAAACTTGAAGGAATGACTTAACTGTAGGTATACATGTGATGTATTGCATTGCAGTTTCTAATTTGAAACTATTTCATTTGCTACGATGAGATTGGCAGGCTATTTTTCCAATTTTTGTGGCATTTCAGGTGTAATGAATTAAATGTAGACATTCCCCTTAAAGTATCTAGTGTAAATATTTGAACTAAGCAATTTACCAGACCATCGCGGATTTATTTTCAAGTTGCTAACTAATAAAACACATGTGATTCTACTGAACACGTATTTCCATTTTCAATATCAGTTACGGAAATATTAACAAACGAAAAATATTAACGCAAAATCTAAAACTGTATAAGCAGTTACTACTGAAAATTAAATTTGCCCACTCAAACGAAACATGAAAACTTGACAATCATTCTTGCAGTACAGAACAAGACCTACCTACAAATCCGTACACGAAAGGAATGTTTTGACCATCTGTACATAAAGTATAGGTTTCTTAGTATTATAAGATAAATAGTAAAAACGAGAAGATATATGTTACTGCGCAAACAGCACGCATAAATAAACTTTTTAAACTATGCTCTATGCGGCAAAAATACGTTTTTACTACATAACATTGTACATATCCCAACAAAAACTTCGTTATTTATATATTCCACAACTAAAAATAGACAAATTTTACAGTTTCAACGTAAAACTTAATTAAATTCGCCGAAATCGAGTAGTATGTTTTGTAAACAAATCAGAGCACATAAACATAAACCAAAATAAATGTTTTGGCGCGAGATAATTCACTGCCACGTGAAGGCAATTTCTGCATGTACAATCAATGATCCGAGTGGCAGTGAGCAGTAATATGACGGCAGGCCTACAGTGTTGCCAAGTAACATGCCCGTAAAATTAAAGTCAGCTGAATTTGTTACGGGAAGTGCTTAGTGAATCGCATATTAAGGTAAGCGGCGTTAAGCTATCCGTAACTTAAAGTTACTGGCGGTAACTAAGGAAAAGTTAGTGAATAGACCCCCAGGTCTGGACACTCGCCTATCTAACAACGTATTTTGCTTGACTCCCTTGTTGTTTGGCTGTAGTTCGTCAAGTTACCGAGAATGCCGTACATTTTGGCGCTGTTTTCCGGGCGGTCGGACTCAAACTCCGTCCACTTTTTTCCATTGTTAAATTTATAAATTAAATATAGATTGCTAGAGCCTTTTCTTAAATTTGTGAGCGAAGAAAGTATTTCATAAACTGATAAAAAATACGTTTTGATTAAATTGTTTATCTTAGCGGAAAGGAAGTGAGCGGAGTTTAGTCCGACCGCCGTAACATCAGCGCCAATAAAACACAATATTCTCGGTAACTTGGTGAACTACAGCCAAACAACAAGGGGGTCAAATATCCAGGCGAGTGTCCAGACCTGTTCTTCTACGACCGTGGTTACGGGAAGTGCTTAGTGAATCGCAAATTAAGGTAAGCGGCGTTAAGCGATCCGTAACTTAAAGGTACTGGCCGTAACTAAGGAAAGTTAGTGAATAGACCCCCAGGGGGCCGATTAAATATCACCACTTGCGTTTTGCACCGACGCAGCGCAACGCAAGGAAATCTGGGGGTCTATTCACTAACTTTCCTTAGTTACGGCCAGTAACTTTAAGTTACGAATCGCTTAATGCCGCTTACCGTAATTTGCGATTCACTAAGCACTACCTGTAACAAATTCAGCTGACTTTAATTTTAGGGCATGTTACTTGGCAACATGTAGGACGGCCGTCATATTACTGCTCACTGCCACTCGGATCATTGATTGTGCACGCAGAAATTGCCTTCACGTGGCAGTGAATTATCTTGCGCCAAAACATTTATTTTGGTTTATATTTCTGTGCTCTGTTGATGTTGATGTTTATTGTTACAAGTTACAATAGGTACCTAAATTGACACATACATAAAGAAGAAAAGAACATGTCTCCTGGAGCAAACAATCTTGCTCTTAGTGGAGACTGTCATATGTATAAATCTATGTAATAAAAAGAAAATACAGGAAAAAACAGATAAAATACATGTTGGCAGACAGGATTCAAAATATAACTAAACAAGTATGGTTAACACTTTAAGCATAGAACTAGGCAATAGGTGTATTTTAGCGGTTGAATTGGTCACAAGCTGTTAGCAAGCGTTTGCCGAATATGTTTGCATTTACAAGAAATCGCTAAAATGCACTATTCAGCAAACATAAATGGCTACCACAATTGAGTTACGAAAATGTGTAATTGTTATTGTCTTATCAGGAATACAATTGGACTGTATAAAGGAAAATACTTCTTCACGAATACGTTTATATGGTAAAATAAACTACTTTCACTATTTTTTTACATGTACAACATAATAAATTGAAGAAATAAATTTAATTGTGCACCTGTATATGATGAAAAATTAATATTGCATCACTTTATTTTAAAATAACTTAAGTTTCGTCCATATTTCTCATAAATACAGTTTGTTTTGGTTTCAGAATTGTTATAAACAAAACAGGAAATAAAAGTAAAGGTAAACATTCTGTGAACAAACCCTGTAACCGTCCTCCTGCCTCGGTTTTCAGAAACGTGCAACAAACACCCTCAGCCTGGTTGCAGCATGTTTGCAAACACCCTTGTAAACAGGAGCGCTAAAATGCTCTGTTCACAGGTACCGCTACCAATTCAACCTCTAAAATACGCCTAATATTTTTACGCAGGGATGTCCAGTTATGTCTCACATACAATCAAAAGCACCATACTACTCATTAGCTGAGTTGTTTACAAAATATGCTACTCGATTACGACGAATTTAATTAAATTTTACATTGAAACTGTAAAATGTGTCTATTTTTAGTTGTGGAATATATAAATAACGAAGTTTTTGTTGGAATATGTACAATGTTATGTAGTAAAAACGTATTTCTGTCGCATAGAGCATAGTTTTAAAAGAGTTTATTCAAGCATGCTATTTGCGCAATAACATAAATATATTCTCGTTTTTACTTTTTGTCTTATAATACTAAGAAACCTATACGTTCTGTACAGATGGTCAAAACATTCCTTTCGTGTACTGATTTGTAGGTAGGTCTTGTTCTGTACTGCAAGAATGATTGTCAAGTTTTCGTGTCTCGTCTGAGTGGGCAAATTTAATTTTTAGTAACTGCTTATACAGTTTTGGATTTTGTGTTAATATTTTTCGTTGGTTAGTATTTCCGTGACAGATATTGAAAATGGAAATACGTGTTCAGTAGAATCACATATGTTTTATTAGTTAGCAACTTGAAAATAAATCTGTAATGGTCTGTTAAATTGCATAGTTCAAATATTTACACTAGATACTTTAAGGGGAATGTCTACATTTAGTTCATTATTTCTGAAATGCCAAAAACTCGAAAAATAGCCTGCCAATCTCATCGTAGCAAATGAAATAGTTTCACATTAGAAACTGCAATGCAATACATCACATGTATACCTACCGTTAAGTCATTCCTTCAAGTTTTTGATATTGTATACCAAGAGCTCTTAAATAATTTAATGTTGTGTCATGTTTTGACTGTCGAAAAGAACCTACTACACCAATGTAGGCCTGATCATAGCACATTAATAATCATTTTTACACTTGAAATAAAATATTTTATAGTGTACTATGATCAGAATGTTGTACGTGCGATAACAAGAAAGAACAGTGTCAAGTTGTAATATAAATGGTGTGCAAGAAAGAATTAAGTTCCAATTGCATATTTTTCTTTCATTGAAATGTGAAAATATATTTGCTATTTTTTTGCAAGAATTGTACATATTCTACCACTGTTGTATTTTGTATATTTTACTATTGAAAATTGACAACATCAGTTCCTACATCACACTGAAAATAAAAATAAAAATCTCTTGACAACATTACTCTGAATGTTCTCTGTGGTCCCATGACTACTTGCAGAACAAAAAATAAACTACAATGTGATTATGTATTCCCTTCTCCTTTCCACACTTTTCGATGTTACTGTCAAACTATTTGGCATAATTTTATATAAATAAAATGCACCTACCAGGAGATATTTTAAACATATTCAAGGTTCTGAAGCAATGGAGTGACATCCTTGCCTGGTCTGACATTGCTCACACATGTAAGGTTTTGACTGTGCAATGTTTGTCCCAGTACTAGAACTGTAGGACTTCATGTGCTAACCCTGCCATTGTTAAAAACAATCAGCTGCAGGGTTTATTTTAGAATACTTGGATAATGTCTTGTAAATTTGAGTACTAGATAATGAGATAACTTTGTGGAAAAATTATCTGTTGCTGTGTTGGACAGCTTGAAACTTGTGTCTTTAATGTGTGTGTTCCTCAAAAGATACCAACAACCCTCCTCTGAAATGTGTTTTAAATAAACAATGCACTGGGAACACACACAATAGCTAAGCAAAATAATCTGTATTTCTAACCTGCTGCAAAAATGTTCCAACGTCCATCAATTAGTATTGATAGAAGCATGCTCACTGTTAACATATGAGTGTGTGCATATGTCTACATTTGGCACAAGTCTTTAACTACCTAATGCATGTGTAGTGACAATGGGATTAGAGTTTGTCATAAATACAAATTACTAACTCGTAACAACAATACCGGTACGTAGGTAGTGCTTAACATATGGACAATGAGGTCGTTTGAGACAGACTCAGATGAACAGGAAATGGGACAGGAATTTGCAGAGTTCTATCCAAGCACATATCTCAAGTGTTGCAGGAAAACCAATGGCCTTACTGGGAATCAAACCCAGATACCTTCTGAATATATGTTAACTGTTTTACAGCTGCACTAATTTGCTTTGTCTCATGTTAGCAATGTAATACGACAAAAATATTTTGATGATTTTACAGAAAACTGTTTTTTTAGGCAGTTTTTCTCTAATATTTTACAATTTAGAATGCCGAAACATCCTAGACTTTTCTATGCATCTTTTTTGGTACAGAAGATATAGCAATGTATAAATACTGTGAAAAGAGAGTAGGTAATTAAAAAAAAAATTTGACAGTTCAATTTATTTAAAGAATGTTCCTTTCTGCTGTATTTTGGAATTGGCTGAACATTGCCATTACATGATTGCATACGAAGAAATGGTTCCATTCAAGTTGTTGGCAAAGGAAACTTGAAACTTACCTTTTTTGTTGTGCAAAAATGGTATTTTGTGAGTTGTAGCGTAATATTACATTTTCTTACACAAAAAAAAAAAAGCATTTTTGTAACAATGAAAATTCTTGTTTATTATAAAAGTTTTAATGTTTAGATTAGACTTTTGCTGTTAGCATGTCAATAACATAGTATTTAATTTATTTTAAGGTTCTACGTGTCCTCGTTTAATTTCACATACTCGGTAGAGGTACACTTGGGGAAAGGGTAATGGAATCAACCAGGGCCTGTATTGAGGAATCATCACCTGGAGTGAATTGCAATAACCCTGGAAAACTGAACTCAGTAACCTACAGGATGTGATGTGAAAATCCAATAACTGCTCCAACTCACTTTTTACTGCACCACCAATACGGAAGGGTCAGCTAGGGTGATTATTGTGAATTTGTTTCATTTTTGTTGTGTAACTTACTATGGAACTATATGTATAGGGTTATACATATAAAAGGTTTGTCAGATAGTGTAAGCTGTTTTCATCTTCATGTTAAGGGCTCGGTAAACCACAATTTTCATCATCATTATTTTATTTTTCCTTTGTACCAGATATTTTTTTTCTTATTTTAGACACAAAATGTGACTAAATTTGGCTCTTATGAAATTTTTTTATCTCTCATAGTTTTCGTGTAATGGCTTGTTAAAGTCATATTTTATATGTTTCCATTTTAACAACTACACTAATATCAACTGATATACCAAACTAAAAAAAAAAATCAAAGTGAATAAAGACATAGCAGGCTACAATGACATGCTCATATAAAATTAAAGAATAAAAATTATCTGTATTTTTAAAAAAAATTATTAAATTTTAAAATTTTTATTTTCAGTTTCAGCATTTTTTTTTAATTTAAAATAGTTTTTATTCTTCAATTTTATGAGCATAACATTGCAGCCTGCAATGTCTTTATCTACTGTGATTTTTTTGAGTTTGTTGTAACGGTTTTAGTATAGTCGTTAAAATGGAAACATGCAAAATATGACTTTAACAAGCCATTACACGAAAACTATGAGAGAAAAATATTTCATTAGAGCCAAATTCAGCCATATTTTATGTCTAAAATAAGAAAAAAATATCTGGTACAAATAAAAAATTTAAAAATGGCGATGAAAATTGTGGGACACCGTGCCCTTAAGAATGCGTGGTGCATAAATCGGTGCACTAAATCAAACTGTCAAGTTTCTCAAAACAATTATGCAATTATCAGAACAGAACACACTTAGACAACAAATGTTGCTAACTTTATGAACAAAAACATTTTCCCAAGAGAGACATATGATGGGGAAAATGTCTGTTGTTGCAATTTTGTACATCTGATAGCAGCGGGAGCGATTGTGCTTAGTGAATGCATCAATCTAAACAAATTTTTGCTTATAAAGATGGCAAAAAAATTTTCTCTAGGATTGTTCTATTCAAGTTTTTTCTACATTGGCTTCCAAAATCTTAGAAACTATAACCGATGTTGACGTTATATATAAATGTATAATAAAAAAAGGTCATGGTTGCGCACAAATGACCTCATATTAGCCTGCTTTATTTTATTAACACTGTGTTGTTTCTTTTACTCTAAATAATTATTATATTTGTTACATTACAACCAGTCTGCTATTGTTTATGTACAGTTACTACCATACCCACTGTTTCCTGTGCAGCAGTACAAGTGATGTACATGTCACCTGCATACAATGTACCACTGACTTGAAGTGGTTTCAGTGATGGCAAAATCTGATAACCACATGTGAAGTGTTAGGAGGCATACATAAGTAATTCCAGCTAACAATAAGATAAAAGTATGTACATTAATGGAACTAACTCTGGGTCTTTCAGTACAATTCATTTACTCTACCTAGGTTATGGCTTGCATACCCTTTCAAAATAACCTGTTAACTTATTGCCTCGTAAGGGAAATACTTTTAAGAAACTATAGGCCTACGTAAATGATATTTTTTAATACATTATACATATTTACACTTTTTTGTGATCACTGAACACACCGCATTCTCTCCCCTCACCTGTACATATCGCAATGCAATACCACAATCAATTACAGCAGCTTAGCTTAACATTTCGTTCCAAGATCCACTGCTGTTATGAGTGTACGGCTTAGTCCTACTTGAATTTTTAAAAGTCAATGGTTCATTCATAAAGTGCACTGGAGCTCATTGTGGTTGCTGATCAGCCAGCAGTGTTGAACCTCCACTGCAGCACTGTGTGCGTGCCCCTCAAGGTGCTCAATGTTTGGTAGAGTAGAGTACTCAAGGAAGTTAATCCTGAAGTAATGGAAAAGGCATATAATACCATGGTTAGACCAATATTAATATATGCAGCAGCGGTCTGGGACCCCTATGTAGAGCGGGAGACACATGAGCCGGAAGGGGGCGCAGAGGTGTGCAGCACAGTGGGTGAAAGGCAGGTGGAGAAGAGTGGGGCAGGATGGAAAGGATGAAAGATACTTCAGGCCTTCATTAATGATGGAGATGGGTTGGCATTCCCTAAAGGAAAGAAGAAAGGTGGAGAGACTGGTCAGAACATATTGGGCGGTGAATGGTGGGGGATGGGGTGAGTTAGCCTAAATACAAATTTATTTAAAGGCGTGTACAGAGCTACGTAAAAAACAGTGGTTGGATTCAGAGAACTTGGCGAAGGACAAAGTAGGAAGAGCAGTCTGTATTAATGAGAACATTTAGGTAGTGGATTGTGTTGCAGGAAGATTTGGTGACAGGTAGGTATGTGCGGAAGTTCACGAAGCACTTGTTGAGGGAAAACGATTGAGAGGTTAAGTAAGCCTAGTTGTCTGCAGGCATCAGCCCAATTGCAAGGTTATTATTATTATTAAAAATAGTTTACACAGTCATGATAATGCTGTTTTACAGAGGGTGTAAATTTTATTTGGTATGAACTTTTACATATAGCCTAACTTACTGTAAGCAGGGGTGACTTTGTGACATCTGTATATTGCAATGTGACGGCTGGCTCAGGTTAGTTCTGTGGGCAATTAGTTGGATAGAAAGAATTCAATTCCTCAAACAAACAAAAAAAGTTGATCTGTAGCAATATGAAAACAACTGCAAAGTGTTTTCTCCGAGGGCCTAGGCCTAAGTTACTGTAGGCTACTAATGTGCAATTTTCTAAAATATACCCTAGCTCGTATACCGCAATGATTTTAATTATAATGGTTTATTTGGGACGCGTAACTTAAAAGCTCAACGAAACACATTTATTTTATGCAGCAGCGATTTGAAAAAAAAGAAAAGACACATTCAATAGTATTCACAAGCCTGGCTGACACAGAATATGTTTCCACACACAATTTGAACAACAAACCCTTCGCTTAAAACACAGACACTTTTAATTGTAAACAGCTCGCGTTTTGTCATTAATTAACATCTTGAATATGCAACACCGATAATTACGTCAAAAATACGGCTCGTCACTCGGCAGATACTGTTCCCTGTACTAATATTTTATTAAGACGAATATACACACGAGATATATGGTTTTTCCATCTAAAATAATAATGATTTAAGTTACGGTGGATTTTTCGCAAATCCAACATAAATTAATTTCACTATCGTCGTTTCGGACTATAAAATATTCTAACCTCACTAATCCGCCATGATTTTTTACACATTTGTAAACAAGTTATGGCAAGCCAGTAAGTTAACACCACCCTAGAACCCATCTGTTAACTTACGGTCGCTCACTTTCACGTTAAGGTAAGCAAAATGCTTACTGAATCGCTCCGGGAAAATTTACGGCAAATGTTAATGTGACTGGCCGTAACTCTCAAGTTATGGTTACCTTAAAAGTTAGTGAATAGACCCCCTGTTCTTCTACGACCGTGCCCGTAACAAATTCAGCTGACTTTAATTTTACGGGCTTGTTACTTGGCAACACTGTAGGACGGCCGTCATATTACTGCTCACTGCCACTCGGATCATTGATTGTAGATGCAGAAATTGCCTTCATGTGGCAGTGAATTATCTCGCGCCAAAACATTTATTTTGGTTTATGTTTATGAGCTCTGAGTTGTTTACAAATCATACTACTCGATTTCGTTAAATTTTACGTTGAAACTGTAAAATTTGTCCATTTTTAGTTGTGAAATATTAAAATAACGAAGTTTTTGTTGGAATATGTACAATGTTATGTAGTAAAAACGTTTTTCTGCCGCATAGAGCATAGTTTAAAAAGAGTTTATTCTTGCCTGCTATTTGCGCAATAACATACATCTTCTCGTTTTTACTTTTTGTCTTATAATACTAAGAAACCTATACTTTCTGTACAGATGGTCAAAACATTCCTTTCGTATACGGATTTGTAGGTAGGTCTTGTTCTGTACTACAAGAATGATTGTCAAGTTTTCATGTCTCGTCTGAGTGGGCAAATTTAATTTTTAGTAACTTCTTATACAGTTTTGGATTTTGCGTTAATATTTTTCGTTGGTTAGTATTTCCGTGACAGATATTGAAAATAGAAATACGTGTTCAGTAGAATCACATATGTTTTATTAGTTAGCAACTTGAAAATAAATCCGTAATGGTCTGTTAAATTGCATAGTTCAAATATTTACACTATATACTTTAAGGAGAATGTCTACATTTAGTTCATTATACCTGAAATGCCAAAAACTCGAAAAATTGCCTGCTAATCTCATCGTAGCAAATTAAATAGTTTCACATTAGAAACTGCAATGCAATACATCACATGTATACCTACAGTTAAGTCATTCATTCAAGTTTTTGATATTGTATACCAAGAGCTCTTAAATAATTTAATGTTGTGTCATGTTTTGACTGTCGAAAAGAACCTACTACACCAATGTAGGCCTGAGCATAGCACAATAAGCATTTTTACAATCGAAATAAAATATTTTATAGTGTACTGTGATCAGAATGTGGTACGTGCGATAACAAGAAAGAACAGTGTCAAGTTGTAATATAAATTTTGTGCAAGAAAGAATTAAGTTCCAATTGCATATTTTTCTTTCATTGAAATGTGAAAATATATTTGCTATTTTTTGCAAGAATTGTACATATTCTACCACTGTTGTATTTTGTATATTTTACTATTGAAAATTGACAACAGTAGTTTCTACATCATACTGAAAATAAAAATAAAAATATCTTGACAACATTACTCTGAATGTTCTCTGTGGTCCCATGACTACTTGCAGAACAAAAAATAAACTACAATGTGATTATGTATTCCCTTCTCCTTTCCACACTTTTCGATGTTACTGTCAAACTATTTGGCATAATTTTATATAAGTAAACACCTACCCGGAGCTGTTTTAAACATATTCAAGGTTCTGAAGCAAAGGAGTGACATCCTTGTCTGGTCTGACATTGCTCATACATGTAAGGTTTTGACTGTGCAATGTTTGTCCCAGTACTAGAACTGTAGGACTTTATGTGCTGACACTGCCCTTGTTAAAAACAATCAGCTGCAGGGTTTATTTTAGAATACTTGGATAATGTCTTGTAAATTTGAGTACTAGATAATGAGATAACTTTGTAGAAAAATTATCTGTTGCTGTGTTGGACAGCTTGAAACTTGTGTCTTTAACTTGTGTGTTCCTTAAAAATAACCAACAACCCTCCTCTGAAATGTGTTTTAAATAAACAATGCACTGGGAATACACACAATAGCTAAGCAAAATAATCTGTATTTCTAACCTGCTGCAAAAATGTTCCAATGTCCATCAATTAGTATTGATAGAAGCATGCTCACTGTTAACATATGAGTGTGTGCATATGTCTACATTTGGCGCAAGTCTTTAACTACCTAATGCATGTGAAGTGACAACGGGATTAGAGTTTGTCATAAATCCAAATTACTAACTCGTAATAACAATACGTAGGTAGTGCTTAACATATGGACAATGTGGTCATTTGAGACAAGCTTAGATGAACAGGAAATGGGACAGGAATTTGCTGAGTTTTATCCTAGCGCATATCTCAAGTGTTGTAGGAAAACCAATGGCCTTACTGGGAATCAAACCCAGATACCTTCTGAATATATGTT
>PNEQ01097690.1:0-21993 GCA_003012365.1 Medauroidea extradentata
GGGTTGCTGCCTGGTAAGGAAGCCGAAGCCTGCTCTCCCAACTATCCAAATACCTACCTGTGGGTTGCTGCCTTGCAAGGAAGCCGAAGCCCCGACCACCTATCCTTATAGTGGGTTGCTGCCTGGTAAGGAAGCCGAAGCCTGCTCTCCCCGCATTTACTTACCTACCTTATTATTACCTATTTACCTACCTGTGGGTTGCTGCCTGGTAAGGAAGCCGAAGCCCCAACCACCTTTTCCCCCTAAAAGGTTGCTGCCTGGTAAGGAAGCCGAAGCCTGTCCCATCTATTCCCTTACCTACTAAATTGCTCAAGGAAACACCTATTCCTAGCCGCGCGGTCAGTGTAAGGAACGCGCCCTATCGGGGGAAGTTGATGCCACGAGGCACTTCTTTAGTCTCCACCGGAAGTGGAGACATCGGTGACAGTTTCCGAGGCTCCAGATTAGGAAGACCACGCGGTCAATATAGTAATTGTATCAACCAGTGTATTAAGTGTGCGGACCCGTGTATTTGCCGATATTTGTACAGTCAGTGTAAAGTGAACTTGTGCTTGCGAAATATAACGCCATTTAAACTTATCTATTTGTTTCATTTGTGTATAAGTAACTCATGTCGGAGAACGACCTCCTGGTATTATATATCTCTCCAGAGGAAAGAGCCTCTATTGAAGGTCGGAAAGCCCAAGCAGCAGCTGAGCGTCGTATAGCGGCCACCGCTCACTCGCATTCAATACCCGCGGGAGTTATTCCCCCGCCGCAGGTCGCGAGCCTCACAGGCTGAGCAGGGTCGTCTAGAGGCATGGTTGCGATTGTGGCCATGCACTCAAACCCGAAGAGAGCAAGAGTCAGATAAAAGAACAAAAAAAAAACAGTACAGATAGTGTAGGGTACTGAAAAAAGCTGTGCGATATGGCACGCAGGGAATAAACCACAATAATTAAAGATAGGACATGGAGAAAAGAGGATATTTAGTTAACAATTCGTTTCCGAATTTGCAAGGAAAGATGAGTAGCAAGGATATGTGATGTCTCATTAGCTGGCGGCCACAGCCAATGGGAAGATGATGCTGCTCAGAGAGCTTTGTGCTAGGAGCCTGAGCGCTCCTAGCGGCAGAAAGGAAAGGAAATAGTTCTGTTCTGGCAGCCGCAGTGTGCACATCGTGCTCACTGTCTACCAGTCTACCAGACCTTCAGCATCAGTGGCCTATCTGTGTGTTGGAAACGTAACCATGCCAACTAAGACACACAGTGTAGGTGGTAAATATTGATGCTAGGCAAGCTAGCAAGTGCTTGACAACGGGGGACAACTCAAAGGTTTCTGTCTGCTGCTGTTTTCACAGCGCCAGACAACTTCTTCAATTCTTCAATAGCTTTTTATTTTAGGTATTAGTTTTTAGCCTATGGATATATAGACGTAAACTTGATTAGGCTCACACCTCCCACTCCCTCGGGGGCCCATCCTGGCGTCATGAGTGACGCCAAAAAGCGCAAGCAGGACGACCTCGTCCCCGACCCCAACAGCGACCAAATGGATTCTGGGACAGAAACTTCCACCCACCAGGCCAAACAGCAGGCACGCCCCTCAGGCCCCTAAGCCCCAGCTACGACCCATAACAGTGTATCACACACGTGAATGCACTTATGGGATGGTCCTTGCAGTGATCAAGGACCAGCTTAGTCAGTCAACCAAAAACCGTTTGGTCCCATAGGGGGTGCAATACCTGCCCCAAACTGTCGCAGACTACCGCCTGGCAATACAGGTACTGGAGTCGGTTAGCGTACCATTCAGCGTGCTAACCCCACGCCACGAACTGCCCCTCAAGGTCGCCATAAAGCGCCTTGAAAGACCCTCCCGATCTCGTGGATACGAGAGGAGCTCATTGAGTGCGACTTCGAGCCACCAAACATCAAGCCCAAGCTCTCCACCCGTGACAGGCAGCCCCTCCACATGTTCATCGTCGAACTGCCTAATACCGAGGCATCAAAAGCCATCTTTGACCTGCACTTTCTATGCGGACTTGCAATAAAAGTTTAGGACTACCATCGCTAAGATGCCCCCCAAGTGCAGTAATTGCCAACGTTTTGGTCACTCCAGCAAGGTGTGCCACACCCCCCCCCCCTAGGTGTCTCCTGTGCGGCAAAAGTCACAAGACCGCTTCTTGCGACCTCGAAAACAAAGATGACAAGTCTACCCGATTTTGTGTTGGCTGCCAAGGTAAACATGCAGCCAACTACAGAGGCTGCGAGGACTACAAGGCCGAGATCTGGCGTTTCCTGCCCCAAGAAGAGCGCAGGAAGCGGCAACAGCTGAGCAAAGCCTCGCTGCAGGGCCAGAGTCAATTCCCCCGAAACTACAAGGCCCCTCGCGCCCCCTGGGCACAAACCAGCCAAGACAGCTGGATCACTGTGGGTAGAGTCCCCCAACAACAAGAGCGCACACAGGCGCAAAACTTCGTCCCTGGGTACGGCCAAAATATAGCTATACCTACTAACAACAGGTATAACACCTTTTATGTGCAGCAGGGATTCTCAGAGGTAGAATTCCCTGCCCTGGCCAACCCTCATCGGCCCAGAGGCCAACCCCCCCCCCCCCCCAAATGGAATCAAAGGGAAAAATGACCCCGAAAACCGCCCTAAAAAGTAGCAAAAAGCCCGTCAGTGCTCGCCTCGAGCAAGCGCAGCAGACTGCCAAGAAGGCTGCCCCCACCCCGTCCCAGGTGCCGCGCCAGGATAGGGCAGAGCGCCCGGCCAATCAGGAGCGACCAGCTCAAACCGAGCCTATAAAGGCTCCAGAAATGGCCCAGGACGCCATTATGGACGTGACCCCTACATAGAGCACATCTGTGACGCCCTCTGTCTTCCGTAAAATTGAGCAACAGTTCGCCCAATCCCCCAAGGTCCAGTAAGATCCCGAACTAGGACAGCTGTGCACACAACAGTTCCACCTGCTCGCGATCTGGCATTAATATGACCGTAATACATGAATTGGCCTTGGACCATTACCCTGTCCACTTAAACTTTGATCAACTAGAAACAGACGAAAGGCCAATTAGAAAAATTAAAGATTACAAACACGTGAATTGGGAAGCCTTTAAAGAGTACCTGGACGAGGAAATTAATCTGCCAGATCCTGTTAGCACCCCAGGCGAATTAGACTCTGCGATTGACCATATCACAGAGCTAATTCAATCAGGTATTAGCCAATTTGTCCCTGAAAAGACCCCAAAGCCCCATAGTGATTCGCTGTCAGCCAATATTAGGCAGCTAATCACTCAGAAAAATCGCTTGCGCAGGCGCTACTCGCGAGGTAGAACTGGCCAACTCAGAGTACAAATAAATGCACTTAGAGAGCAAATTAACCAATAAATTATCCACTGGCAAACAGACCAGTGTAATAATAAATTATCCCGCCTCACCACTAAAGATAATAGTCTTTGGCACTTAACTAAGGCGCTTACAAACAAGTGCAATCCCATCCCGCCTCTTCAAGGCATAGCAGGTACTGCCTACACGCCCCAGCAAAAAGCAGAGGCTGTAGCTAATCATTTAGAAACGGTTTTTATACCGAACATCCAACCCTACGACCCAGCACATGTGGCTCGCATATATAGGGACCTCCGAGTGCGACTTCGCCAGCCTTCAGCCGACGAACCTGGATTTACGTATGCCGACGAGGTAAAACGTATGAAGCCCCGCAAAGCACCTGGGTTCGATACCCTACAAGCTATAGTTCTCAAGCAGTGCAGAGTCTACACTAGAGGCTCTGGCTAGGTGCATAAATGCAAGTAAGACACTTGCGCACTTCCCCACGCCCTGGAAACGTGCCAATGTTATTGTTTTTCCAAAGCCTGGCATGGATCAGACCTTGCCACAAAACTACCGCCCCATCAGCCTCTTAAGCACACTCTCTAAAGTGCATGAATGTGTTCTGCTGCGTCGCATCGATACCCACATTCAAAACACGAATATTTTTCCTGACGAGCAATTTGGCTTTAGAAGAAAGCACTCTACTGTTCATCAGTTAGTTAGACTAACTAAACACATAACCACGACTTTTACCTGGCGTCAATATTCAGTAGCAGTATTTCTTGATGTAGAGAAAGCATTTTGCAGGGTGTTTAATGCTGGACTACTTTTTAAAATATATGAGAAAAATTTCCCCGGCTGTTATATTAAACTCATTGCCTCCTACTTAGATAGGCGCTCCTTTGCCATAATTATTGACAGAGCGACCTCAGAATTTAAAGAAATTAGGGCAGGAGTACCCCAAGGCAGCATATTAGGCCCAGTACTTTATAATTTATATACTAGCGATATTCCGCGGCCCCCTAATTGAAACATGAACCTAGGTGTACATGCCGACGATACAGTAATATACACGCGATCTAGAAGTGCCGAGATCGCAACTCGGCGAGCCCAGGAAATGCTCAATGAGCTAGAAAATTATTTTCGCCTGTGGCGAATAAAAATTAATGTAGGCAAATGCGAAGCTGTGGTTTACACACGCCGACACATTCCTGCCAATCTCCCCCGTCTCACTCTATTTAATTAGGATATTCCTTATAAAATTAAGTGAAGTATTTAGGCGTAATACTGGATAAAAGGCTGACGTAAGGAAGTCGTGTTGAGAGCAAGAGAAACCTTGCCTATGCTCGCGTGTCGGTACTTTATCCAATGACAAATCGTAACTCCAGCCTTAAGCTTAAAAACGGACTATTAATCTATAATAGGGTAGACCGGGGCATGTTTGGTACAGGGGTAAGTTTACACAGTGCTTATAGTTCACGAGCCAGTAGTCGGAGCGCAGCACTTGTCACGACAGGCGAGTCACCGGGACCGCCAACTACATTCACGTCAGTCTGCGGTCAGTGGGGCGAATGACTTTGAATAGAGAACAGGATTTGTGATTTTTCTTTTGGTAAGTAAATTTTTACACTACTATATTGGCATTTATAGTATCTACACTATTACACATTTGTAAGTCATTGCGGTTTAGCCTATTCCGCTGTTCTTTTGCGGTTATTTTAAGATATTTAGTTGAATACCATCCTCGCGAACCAAACTGATAAATTACAATATGTCGGAAAAATTCCGAAGGGGCATGTTTACACAAGCCATATGGGGCAAGTTTACACATTTTTCAAATCGTGTAAACATACCCCGTACCTTTTTAAATTTTATTTGTGAACGGTTTTTAATGGGTGTGTTCTACAGGCAACAATGGTACGAACATACAAAAGGAAAACGAACAGATCGTCTATTGATTCAAATGTAATTAAGATAGCGGTAAAAGAGGTAAAAAAAAATGACAATCTTTTAGAAAGGTTGCTGAAGCATTTGGTTTTAATTTCAAGACACTCGCAAATTACAGTAAAATGTATCAAGAACCAGAAAACTGCAATGATACTCAGAACGTGGCTATGGAAACCTACCCAAAAATAAGGACATGATGAGAATATTACTCCAGAATTTGAAAATTTGGGCACAGGACATTCAGGATAGTCAATTTTTTTTTTATTTAAGCCTTAGTGTGTAGGCCCTATTATTTTGTGCTTTTTTATTTAGAATCCTTTTTTATGTGGTAAATAAAATTGAGTGATTTCATGATGTGTTGAAGTTGTAATAAAAAATTAATTTCGTTGCAACAATGGTGAAAAAAAATTATTCGCTAAACATGGAACAATAAATGATTTATTTATTAATCGTTTTATAATGTTCCTATTTTGTGAAGTCTATAATATTTATGGTAGGCTTACTTTACAGACCAGTAATGAAAATTAATAAAGTAAATATTAACCAGTTAGCAGTCATGTTGAAATTTGTGCGATGTTCGTGTTTTTTACATGCCATTGTTGTTTAACAAGTAGGCCTATAAACTGACTTGTAAAACATTGTTGTTTTAGAGAAATATTTGTGATAATGTCCTGGAATGTAGTTTACATTAATTTGTCCATTCTTTCAGTAAACGTGGCAGCAGAGCATGTACCTGAGGAAACACTGGAGGTGGCTGAGGAAACTGCAGACACTGTGACACCTGACCAGCAGGCCAACAGGAGCAAATTGGACTTCATGCAGTACCAATACCCACTATTGATGTTGAATTCGAAGCGAATCCTTGGTCTCGATTTTGCTACGCTAAGGCACAATTGGTGAGTTATATGCTGTGCATAATTTGTTGCTTCACTGGATTGTTTAAATTTGTGGCTAAATAACCAATATAAATAATTATATAAAATTCGATACAGAAATCTAAATGAAATAGCATGGCTGTTCTAACCAATTAAATAAAGCTTTAAGCACAATAAATAAATATTTTATTAATAGAAGCAGCAACTAACTCCTGGAATTTTTATGCATGCAGGTGTTCGAGCCGGAGCAGGAAAAGCTGCTAGTAGAATATTTGAAGAAAGCATCAGACATTTACTTTGGGTTAACACCAAAGGAAGTGAGAAAATTCGCATACGCATATGCTGTAGCTTGCAACCGAAAAATTCCACCCTCTTGGGCTGAACGAGAAATTGCAGGAGTAGATTGGTTTTCAGGTTTTTTTAAAAAGGCACAAATCTTTATCAGTCAGGACAGCTCAAGCTACTAGTCTAGCGAGAGCTACGAGTTTCAATAGGACAAACGTAGAGGCTTTCTTCAAAAATTTGACGCTTGTCATGAACCGCCTTAACATAGAGCCGACAGACATCTGGAATGCAGATGAAACTGGTGTGACTACAGTTCACAAGCCTAATAGGGTAGTTGGACGGCGAGGATTCCGCCAAATCGGCAGAATCACATCCGCTGAACGAGGGACTCTTGTCACCATGGCAACGGCCAATACGAAGGAGCCATGCCCTGATTGACGGCACAGGTAAGAATCTGTTATTGCCTAATGCTTTCCTACAATGAATGCTGTGGCTTAGTTCTTTTTTTGTTAAAAATTTACTTCTTTTTTAATTATTGGTAACCGATTTTTTTTTAATTCTGTACTTTACTGGCTAAATAAATTTATGTTACTAACTAGAATGGTTACTGACACTGACCTGGGTTTCGAACATTTTATCATCTTTGTAGGTGTCTAATATAAAAAAAATTGTGATATTACTTTCCAGGCATTCAAGTAGCCTAGTTAAGCAAAAAGATATGTTAATATCCAAAAGTTTGGTGGTGTCGATGATGACGATACATATTGTTTATAAATCGAAAACACTATTTTTTTTCGGGTTGGATTTTGGAAAAATCATGACATAAGTACTTTGGGTATTTTTGTAAGCAGCACAAACCTAAAGTTAAAATTACTTTTATACCTCAAATGGTTCAATAGATATGAAAGAAAAAATCTAAAACATTTTTCACATCTTTCCAACTCCTAAGGTACCGAATATCGAAATGTCTTGAAATCCCATCTTAGACATGTAAACAAGTATACTAGTGATGTAAAAATCACAAACATAGCCCATTTGGTTTGGTTCCAGCTACGTAAACAATTCATATAAGCTACGTGTTACCCCTTTTCATCTCATAGGAGTCGAATTTCGAAAAATCCTGAAACAACTTTTCGGGTATTTATGTAATCATCATTCTGAAGCAAAAACCAACTATGTATCGTGAAGAGTTTACTAGATATAGAGGAATAATCAAAAACATATTTCACAGTTTTTCTTACATTTAATGCCTTCATGACGCTCTGTAATATTCAACTGCTTAAATAAAAGTGTAAAGTTGTAAATTCTGTAATTTACATTTAAGTTTATTTATGTGTAATTTTCATTTGTGTAAATCTTGAGTATTTTACGATATTTTGATCCACAATTCGTAAGTGTTCCACCAGTGGTTCACCTCGTCCTGTATTAATTTATCTATTTTAAATGTCATGTAGCACTGATGGTACACATCTTAAGAGTGTATTCGGGTGTTTTCTTACAAGAAATTACAAACTGTTTGTTTGAGAATAAGTAGATTAACTTGTGTTATTTGGCTTTCTAGGAGTACCTAAATATTTACTTATTTTCACATGAAATGTTGTAGTTATGTATGTTATAACAATAACATTGAGATTTTGGCCAGGGTACTTTTTAGAAGCATGCTAGTAATACATAAGTGCACATTAATCAAACTTAATAGTAGAACTAATTGTAGATGTTAATATTTATTTTCATCCTTTAGATGCAGCTCTACAAATCCTCGGAGAATGTGTGCTCTAGGTTAAAAGTTTTAAAAGTTTATTTTCGAATGTTATTGTGAAATACCAGTCGTCGTCATTTGAACATTCAAATGATTTTCTTGCTTTACAAGTTTGACACAAACAATGGTAACTGATAATAGTGTGTGATGGGTTGAAACCTGTTTAAATATTACATAATCCTTCACAGGAACCACACACCGCTAGAAAACGTTCAAACTGTTCCATAAATTCAGTAACACACAGTTGACTAAAGCTGGATTTACGATTGACTTTTCATTATTATTTGTCTTGTGCTTAAAATACGACTATGGTTTCACTGGATTAGGTTGATTATTGTTGTGTGTGTTATTATTTTGTCTTAAGAGATGGATGTATTTATAGTATGGATGGATATATTTATAGTATTTATAGCTTTTATAGCTTTGTGGGTAGTTAGTTGCAGCCAGTATTAGATTATTGTATCAGAAAATTACTTGCAGCAATCGCTGTCTTTATCTTCACGTTGCCAAGGTTGTGTCAACATGTATTCAGGCTATGAACCTAGTGGAATCATATCAATTTATGTTGTGTTTTGACAACTAACATTTCTTCTGTAGTTCTTGTTTGTTTAGGTAATTCTTGTTTGTTTACAAGTCAACCAGGAAGGACAGTAACAGAAATCTTAATTGTTCCCCTTCGTAGTTGGTTATGTCTAAGTACTCAACATGTTACCATAAAAAAGAAGCGTCGATGGGGAACATGCACAATTATTTTTAACGTTTTAATTCAATTCCGCAGGCATTTTTAAGCAATAATCACATTTTCCTTTTAATTTCTGTGTTGATTCCAGTGTCGTCGGCGAAAAACTTAACGTAATTTAAAAATCCCGCCGAAACGCTTGACTTCAGCATGGCGCCCGCTGTGGCGTCATCCGGCGAAAATCCAGCCCGCTTGCTGCTTACCGCCCATAGAAGTCGTGCGCACATCGCGAGAAGTATGACAGAGAGTTAAAGTAATCTCGACTTGGCGCAAAACGAAAGCTGTTCACGTCTTATATAATACTTAAGTGTTCTAAAACGCCCTTAAAAAACTCTGAACTTCCTGAACGAAAATATGAAACATTTCGGAAAGCAGTGGATATAAATTGTTCGGCGAAACTGTGAATCGACACTACAGTCAATTATGTTTTTATCTTCAATATTTGTACATAATATTTTGGATGTAGGCTCTATATCTGATATTTCCACAAAATTTCATTATTATTGTAAGTTAAATGTAATCCGAATTACCTAACACCCACTAAGCACTATTTAAATCTCTAGGCATTTACGAGATACTAGTTAAAACAAGTAAAAAAACTCCAACATCTGTAAGAAAATATCCTGCGTGAAGAACAATATTGAATACACAAATGTTAAGTTAAAGGCAATCATTGAAATATTACAGTCAAAGTAAATAACTTGCACGCAGCATTTTAGAAAATACAAAAAAGTCTTGCATTTCAAGCATTATGCCAAGCCTTACATAGTTAGAGGTCCACCGGTAGATAGCAGCAGCATGGAAGAGCCCAAGTAGTTCATGAAGTCATGGTAGGTAGCAGAACACAATAAAATGTATTAATTTTGTATTTAAATATTGTAAATCCTAGCAGGTATTGTTTGCAATTCAGTTACTGTCAGTATATATTACAGATGCATACAGTTAGATGATATTCTAATGAGTTAACTTTCGTAGTTAGTAAAAATATTTTTTATAAGCTAAACGTTTGGCGTTACGATTAATCACATAGCAATGAACCACTGCACTCCTATCCTGACAAATGTTACGTTCATTAGTTCATGTATCCTATTTTCATATAAAAAACGAAAGAGTAAGTCAGAAAATTTACAGGAATAAGAATTATTTACTAAGCGAGAGCCAAACAATCGAGCAGAATCGTCGGAAAAAAGCAGCTGTCCAGTTTTTGGTAGCGTCTTGTAAAATTTTATGTGAATATGTTAGTGATTATTTAACTATTATTAACATGTTAAGTACGGTATCGAAGGATGACTAATATTTTAGTGTGAATCTCATACCACGATAGCATTTCACTTGATATTCTCTCAGGTGAGATCTGAGAAACAAGTAGGCTATAAATACGGCTGTGAAATGGTGCAAAACATTAGCTACATGTAAGTCTTAGTACAGTTGTATTAAATGCATATTCTGTAGCACAATTCACCAACATGACAAATATCCACCGTACAACATGCTTAAAGGCTTCAACACGAACATGTTGTGGCTGCAAGTCGTTTTGTAATTCCTAAATTAAAATACCGACACTGTAAACAATGTAACTGGCCTTGCCTTGACCCTCGACTAGGAAAACGTGACTTCCCACCAAGCGATTTTCGCCTAGTGATGTCAAACCAACCACAGAGCGTTCTCATCCTATTTGAAAATTTCTGAATTTCTGACATTTACAGCGACGTTTTTTTACATGTTATATATTTTTAAGTCTCTGCATTAAGTAGACGTGTTATTTAGCAATAACTCTAAGTTCTGGTAATGTTTTTAGTTAAATACCCGACACACGCATGTTCTCCATTGTCGAACTCTGTGGATAATTCAGCTTGCAGGCAAAAGTTTGGAACAATGTAAAAGTTCTGGCATCTGCTTCAACCACTCCACAAGTGGTTGAAGAAGATATTATAAGAATTTCAAGTTGTGCAGCTACATCAGCAGCTGTCAACAGTTAACACTCATCAGAAGATGAGCAGCGTTCAAATAAACAGACATCTGCCTCAGAAGATTCACCTTTGGTATCTAATAATCTGCACATTTTAAGTAATAGTATTTTATATCATCTCATTAATTACAGCCCGTAGCTGTTGATACACCACATTCTACAACTTGTCCACTTTAAGAGCCAAGCACATCATCAACACAAAGAAAATGTATAAAAAGTAAATATCCACAACATACAACCTTGAATGTACCACATTCGGACTCAGAGGACAGCCTATTTGAACTGAGCAACTCAGATGATGTGTATAAGCCATCATCGTCTGGAGAATGTGATCGTGATGCCAGCAATGTTTCTGTTCCTGATGCTACACCCAAAGAGGATACAGTTGCAGCAACAGCTCACAGCCCTAATTGTTCTGATGAAGCACTTGTGTTGAATACATGGAGATCTTGCACAAACACAATCGCATCTTTCCAGTGTACTGTTCAGAGTCATTGAAAGAAGGTATAGACACATCAACACCACCGTCTGTGTATAGATGCTTAATAACTGACGAAATACAAGAAAAAATAGTTCAAGAGACAAACAGGTATGCAAACCAGTACACAGAATCTCACAATATTCGTTCCAGATCATTCATGAGCAAATAGACGGATACCAGTAAAGACGAAATAATAAAGCTGTTTGGTATACTGACAGCTATGGGCATTGCAACTCTCCCAAACCTGCGACTTTACTGGTCAGCCAAGTCTTTTTACCATAATGTGCTGATAACGAAAACCATGAAACGTGGACGGTTTGAAGCATTGTTTAAATATTTACATTTCAGCAATAATGAGTTTATACCGACCGAAGGAGATAGGCTTTTCAAAATAAGAGACATAGTTGGAATGTTTTGCAACACATTCAAAGAAGTTCTGGCTCCTGGAGAAGAAGTTGCAATAGATGAAACAATGGTACCAAGGAGAGGGAGACTTCTGTTGCGTCAGTATATTCCAACAAAGACATAAATATGGTGTTAAGTTGTACAAAATTTGTACACGAGAAGGGTATACATACCTCAAAATATATTCAGGAAAGGAGAGATATTGAATGCAACACAAAATCTGTTCATAGTCACCAAGTAGTGATGGAACTTATGACTGGACATATGAATGAAGGACGAATATTGTACACCGACAATTTTTAGTCTAGTGTTCAATTAGCTGAAATGCTGTTGAAAAAAACGTATCTATGTGGAACACTAAAGGCTAACAGGAAAAACAACTGATAACTATTTGCCAAGAAAAAAATAAAAAGGGGGGATGTATGTGGAGAACAGATGGATGGAATAAAAGTAATAAAACAAGCAGATAAAAGGTCAGCAGTCACTGTGACAAGTGTTCCCTCTTGAACTGGCACAGACTGGAAAGAAAAAACAAGGTAGGTGAAGATGTCATGAAACCAATTGCTGTCATCACTCACTATTGAGCGAAGAAAGGTGTACATGTGTCCAATCTGATGTAGTATACAGCTTTGTGCAAGACAGTGAAATGGTACAGGAAGGTCATGCTTGAAATTACGTTTGATACTTGTGGTGTCAATGAGTATGTACGTGCTGTAAAAATACTGATGCTGGAGTTTCGTGAAAACCTGACATATGCTCTCTTAGAACCTACGAATCCTGTTTCGGGAGTGATACAAGGTGATGCACCTACTTCACAAGCAGCGAGACAAAGAAAGATGAGCAACCAGAGACACGAGCTTGTTCGATGCGAAGGGCAAAACATAAAACATTGTGTAGGTTGCTACAAAAAGAAACTGGTGCAACAAAAGCAAGACGAAAAGCTAAACGAGTGTGCACTTACTGTTAAGACTGTGAAGGACATTAGACATTTTGCTTGCCATGTTTCAATGATGTACATAAACAATGAACTTATGTAAAGGTGAGTTCATTGGTTTCTGATAAGCCACATTCACACGCTTTCAACGGAACAGATAAAACTTTTATCAGCTTCAAATTGTGAGCTTATACAAAGTGATAATTTCTGAAAATAACATTTTGATACATAATTATATTTTTTACTTAGCAACTGATAATCTAAATTATCACGCTAGTGATTAAATAGGGTACGTTCTGTTTATTAATCTATATAAACAAAGAAAGTGCTCTAGAAAGTAGGTGAGTTGAATCATGTAGGTGCGTGTACCATTAGTGGTACACCAAATTCAGGCACAAGTGTACCACAAGTGTACACACATTCCTAGAAGACGTACCTATAATATTAGAGTCCCACAATAATATGCCGCTTGGATACGTAAGCTTGAGTTACAAGTGAGCCACTTGCCACAGGTGGTACATGCCATCCAGCAAATATTATGCCGATGTACCACCAGTGGCGCACATTGTGAACGTGTTGATAGTCAAACAGAGACTTAGGTTTGGTAGCCACATATAAATATCAACGGAGGATTTTTTAAATTTACAAATTATATTTTTAGTCAGTACAGATTGTTTTCAAACATGTACAGTATCAGTATTTTATTTTAAAATTTGATTTATTTTTCTAACATCTTCGAGCACACCAATAACTTAAATTTTGCAATTAATGATACATTTAGCTTAAACTGCTTTCTTAATCTAATAATATTTCATTACTGATATTAATAAGTAAATTCAGAAAATTCCAAAATATAAAGTTGAATTACGTACACTACCCAAATTTTAAACAAAATATCTGTGCAAATTCAAATGTTTGCAAAATAGTAGGATAATTACATAGCTCGTGATTTCAGTGCATGCAGAATGTCGGGAGTGTTCAGTTGCACAAGCCTTTTTTATTCTGGCTCTGTTGTCAGTTTCTGTGACTGGTATAATCATAAAATTATTATTAATAAATAAATTTAAGTAAATACATTTGGACAAAAATGCTGCCTATGTAAATAATTTTAATATTTTTTTTAAGTTCATGGCATAAAATTATAAATTACACCATTAATAAATACTAAGATTTCTGCCCACTGCCTACTGTATATTTAGATTTAAAAAAACTGCTTAAATACCACCATTTTGCACCTAGAAACTGAAATTTTCACAGGGGAGGACCCATAGACCCTTCGCTTCTGATTACGACCCTGGTGCCAGAACCATTATGTTAAGTTCACCAATCAAAAAAAAAAAATTATTTACGTCCACAACACCTTGTACTCCCCAGCTGAAATACATTCCAGTGCCCCTGCAATGGTGTATGTCCAAAATACTTCTTTAGTTTATAGAAGAAGCAGCATTCGCAAGAGAAAAAGATAGTGATAAACATTTTGAGCCTATGGAAGCAGCTGAACATAGATCCTGCAAATGTTAAAGAAATGAACGCAACTGGAAAAAAACCTTAGGAAAACAACTGAGAAACTCAAGAAATGAATATACGACTCGTGAAGAAAATTTAGGAAGTGCCAAAGAGTTCTTTTCTATGTATGTAAATGTTGTTACAAATGTGGGAGAAACTTCCCTGAAGATGTTAGAAAACTTAACTAATAAATCATAACTTTTATGGACTAACACATTGACACTACAAACTATGTACAGGGTGGGGTGGGGTAAAGCTGGGACATACAAAACTTGAGGCAAAAAAGGGATGGACTGAAAAACCTTTTATTATTTTGTAAATTGCTGGTTACAATTTTTAAAATGCTGTTTTGATTCATGTAATTACATTCTACATTATGTTTTACAAATATTACAGCCTGTGTTATACAAATTTTATTTTGGTTTAAAGTGCCCTTCAAACTGACTAAAAAAAATTTAGTAGCCTATATAAGCTGATAACTTTTGCATTTCTGAAGTTAATTATACAGCAATGTACAGCCTTTAGTTATCTATGTGTTAAGGACACTTTGAGGAATGAATGCCTATTTAAGCATTGCCCTAAGTGCTTTCTTATGTATTAAGTGTAATGTTAAAGTAAGAGGGCAATGCTCGGACACAATTTGGGGTAATATGGGGAGATATGTGGGACAAAGTCAAAGTGTAGCATAGGGCCTAATGCATTTATGATGTCTTGTTTCATGTTATGACTTCATTGAAGATAGCTGTGTTGTGTGAATTGCATTAGTCTTTGAAGGAACATATAGCCTAGAAACTTGATAATGTGCTATCAATGGTTCGGAATTATAAAAAGAAAGGTGTTCCATACTCGAAGGAAACAATTGAAAAAGCAATAAGTGAAGTGGTTGAACAGAAACTTAGCATACGCACTGTTGCTAAAAAATTAAATATAACATTCCAAAATCTTTGCTGGGGAGAAAAGTTTAAGATTCATCACCTCAAGTTGAAAGAAGAAGACGGAAGGCTGTTCTTAGTGCACAGAATGAAAAGGAGCTGGCACGCCATCTAACAACACTATCAAAATGGGGATTCCCAATCTCAAAAGCCAATGTAAAATGTGTTGTACAAGAGTATGTTGAACAGCACAATTTACAAGCACCTTTTAGAGGAAATCGACCTGGGGACGATTGGTTTCGTAATTTTAGCAAACGTAATAACTTGTCATTGCGGAAACTAGAAGCACTTGAGAAACTACGACATTACACATCTGATCCATTCCTTGTATATGAACTTGATGACCTCGTAAAAAGCAAATAAACAGCACGGCTTACAGGATAAACCTGGTCATACTTGGAACATGGATGAGTCTGGCTTCTGCAGCGACCCAAAAAATGTTAAGGGAGTAACGTTGAAAGGCCAAAAGGTGCACAGAACTATTATGGGTTCAGGCAAGGACAATACTACGGTGATGGCATGCTGTTCTGCTGCTGGAGCTTTACTTCCACCCATGCTAATTTGTAGAGCTGAACATTTATGGACTACATGGAAGGGCGAACATGATATTCCAGGTACGATGCACACAGTATCTCAATGTGGATTTATAACCACAGCTAGTTTTCAAAAATACTTCGAATATTTTTGTTTAGCAGTAAAAGGGAGGCCCCTTCTTGTAATTTTTCATGGGCGTGCCACACATCTCAATCCCGGGACAATTGATAAAGGTATAAAGGAAAACACTTGCATGAAAAAACTACCATCTCACACGACAGATCTTCTCCAACCTCTTGACAAGTGCGGATTTCGACCTTTGAAGGCAGCATGGGATAATAAACTTTTAGAGTGGCAAAGATTAAATCATAGTAGGATGCAAAAATATGAATTTGTAAATTTTATATGTGATGTATGGCATGCAGCTTTGACACCAGACATTATCAAAATGGTTTACGATAGCACAGGTATATTCCCCTTCAACGAAGAAAAATATCCAAAGGAACGGTTGGATCCAAGCAAGCTTGAAAGATACATGTCCAGGTCTGGTGAATTCATTGATGCTGACCTAACTCTACTTTTATTTGAGACTAACCAAAATGAACAAAGTCGACAACATGAGCCTGTTATAAACGCAGAAGCTGTGACAAATGCAGCGCCTGTAGCTGGTCCTAGTAATGCACCTGCGTTTAAAAATTTGCTATTCAGTAGAATTGGTAAAACAGCTGCTCCCCAACACAGACGAAAGAAAATTGACAGTGGGACAAGGATTATAACATCAGAAAGCTTTTTGAAAGAAATTCAGAAGAAATCACTACAATCAAAAGTTAATGGATCATCCAACAAAAAGAATTCGATTGCAGTAAAGTAACTGAGAAGACTATGAGAAAAAAGAGAAAACCACAAAAACTGGCCTAACTTACAGCAGTGAAACTGAGGAAGAAGAGGAGCACTGGATGAGCAGTGGCAGTGAGGATGGATTAGTTTTCAGCACTTCAGAAGATATTGATGATGCTGATACATCTATTCCCCATACTCCAGCAATTGAACATCAAGACATGGATGCAACAGATGATAAAGTCCCACAACAATCAGACATTGTGCTTGTTACATTTGAGGCATTGGGTTCAGGCAAATGCAAAAAGGGAGCATTTAGGTATGCTTGTGTAGTTCAAAATGTATCTAAAGATGGAGATACAGAAGTAATGTGTCTTAAATCAATTGATGCCTCTAAAATCACATTCAGGCCAGATGAGAGTGATATTCCCTTCATTAATGATGGAGACATCACAAATTATGTGAACTCAAAGGGTCTGTCCACAAGAAAAGGGACATGAGAAATTTTTAAAAAATATTTCTTATTCGTAAAATTTAATGTTATTTGGAGAGCTAATACATGGGGTATGTTGGTTGTCCTAATTATTTTTACGGGAAAAATGTGTACATTCTTTATTAACAGCTGACAGTGAGTACACAGTACTGGAGTGATACTAACATACATTAACTTGATCTGTAATTGGATTTATCTTTTGTTTCATGGAAGAAAGAAGAAAACTGGATGTAACAACAAAATAACCACAATAAAATGTAAGTGAAAATAAATATTTTGTTTTCATTTATTTGAATTTAGTGGTTTTCCTTATGCATTCAATATCAGGTCATGAAATGTAACGTGAGTAACCAAAAAAGGCATTCTCTAATTATAAAATGATAAATATTTATGCTACATAAAATAACTTAAAGATTCACTTCAAAATATTTAATTCAAGTAACCCTTAAGACTGAATTAAATTTTTACTTAACCTCAAAATTAAAAATTTAGTCTTACATTTGTGTAACGTGAGTTACCGTTGCCTTGGCTGAAAGTAACATTCTGTATATCACGACACAAATGCTAGTTATAGAGTTTTCTTACAAAATGTTATTAAAGACCTGGAAAATCATATGCCAAAGCCAAGACTGGTATCTTAGGACTATTTAATTATAAGACTAACTGAAATGTTGTTTGTTAAAAAAGTGTAAGTTTGTTGGAGTAGGTTGCACTGTGAATATTCTGAAAAACATAATTTGATATTACAGAATTTTTTTTCCTTACAAAGACATGGCGAAATGCAGCAGAAAACATGAGAAGGCGGCAACAGAAATTAAAAGACGAGGGGAAGTATGAGGAATATAAAGAGAACCAGAGACAACAAATGAAAAAAGTCAGGGACAAGAAGAAAGAAGAGATTTCAAAGCTTAAGAAAAGAAGGAAAGAGGCTATAAGATTGGAAGAAAGAAGAAAAACAAGGGAGAGAGTTGCTAAACACAGACTTTTAAAGAAAGAAAGGCAGAGAAGAAGTCAAGCTTCTCCATGTGTAACGTATAAGAGTGCATGTTCATTAGGAAAAGCTATTAGATGTGCTACAAAGGTGCTACCAAAATCACCACGTAAGAAAGCATATGTAGTAAGGAAATTGTTTGAATTAATAAATACCAGACACCAAATATATTAATGAAACTAAGAAGCACACAAATTCATTGGCTTTAAGTTCAGAGACTGTTGACAAGGTCATTGAGTTTTATGAACGTGATTGATATTAGTAGAATGTCCCCTGGTATGATAGATGTAACAACAGTAAAACATAATGATGGTTCTAAACAAAAGCTCCAAACTCGACAACTTTTCTCATCAATTCGTGAAACTCATGCTTTGTTTTGCGATGAGAATAAAGAGACTGTAATTGGTAAAAGCAAATTTAGCTAACTGCATCCTAAACATGAAAAATATTCCAGTAGGTTGTCACACAACGTTTATGCAAATACCGTGAAAAGTTCATCTTTGCTGTAAATGCCTTGCATTCTACTTTTCCTTGCTTTCCTAAGTACATTGAAAATTTCTGGGATAAATATCTCTGTGTACCTCATACAGAAGATTGCTGGCTACGTAATTGTGATGACTGTAAACATATGCTCCATAAGTGTATGGCAAAACTGTTAGAAGAGAATGGTTCATCATGTGATGTCAAGTAACATGTTTGGAAAGAACTTCCAGAAGGTCTACGCAAGGTTGTAGAGGAGGACAGTGTAGAAGAACTAGTAACATATCGACAGTGGAAAGGTAAAAGGTTGTAACCCTCGTTTATTTTAAAATTAAGGTTAAAACAAAAATGGTATTGTTGTTCTTTTCTGGTTGGTCTGGTAAAAGGTTGTAATCTCAACATGGCGGGAAATATTTTATTTTTTAATTATTGTATTGTTGTAACCCACCTTGGTTGCTGGATAGGAACAGTAAAAGGTTGTAAATTACTTACAACATTTTACCGATAGTAGTTGGCAGTACATGTATGATGTTTGGAAGTTATAAAAGGTTGTAACTGACTTACAACATTTTACCAGCAGTAGTTGGCAGTACATATGAAGTAAATGGAGGATACAACAAAGTTTAATGTTGTGTTTACTTTGTGAGACATGATCAGCTATCAATATTAGAAGTTATATTTAATAATTAGAGATTATGGACTCAAGCTCCAGAGCTGCAAGGATTGTGAAGGCAGCTCTATCAGCCAAAACTAATAAAAATGCCTCAACATCATCTGAAATAGTTCCAGGTTAGTTCCAAGTATGTGTTTATTAGTACTTACCATTATCATGTTTGTTAATTGTATTGAGTTCTATAATATACAGTTTAAATGAAGGAGTCTTATCAGACTTATGACTTGGTAATTTATTAAGAAATAAAAAATTAATAAGAAAAAAAATATGTCTGAGCATTTTGTTAAACTAAACCTAATATGTTAGCTTGATGCAATGCATTTACTGACTGACTTTGTTGTAGGTTCATCTTCATTCACTTCAGTGACAGTTGAATCGAACTTTCAATCATGTTCTTTCCCAAAGGGCAACAGTATAGAGGGCGATGCTGAAAAAGTACTAAAAAATCACTATCGCAGCAAACCTGCATGGATATTGAAGTCGTAGAGAGAAGTATGATCTTTTTGTTTCTATGATATAATTGCAAAATTTTGTGACATTAAACACAAATGTTGTATGTACTGACCAGTAGCTTATTCTATTATAGGTGGTAGCACCATTCATTCTGCTGAACGAGAAGCTGAGTTCATTGATATTGCCAATGCTGAGGTAATATTTGTGGATTCAGAAGTGGAGGTTGATACTACCTTTGATGTTGATCACACAGTACTTCATGTGCACCGACACCAGATGGTGAATACCCTACATAGTGAACCGATGATCGCCCAAGAGGATAGCAGCAGTATTCAGCAGGACCTTGTGGATGACCCAGATTTTGAACCCAACAATGATGATTCCTTCAGACAAAATTCGGAATCAAATCCAGAGGCTGTTGATCAAACAGATAAACATGAAGTACTTCATGTGCACCAACAAGGAATGGCGAATGCCTGCATTGTGAGCCGATGATCATACAGGAGGATAGCAGCAGTATTCAGGAGGAGCTTGTGAATGACCGAGATTTTGAACCCAACAATGATAATTCTTTCAGACCAATTTTGAAACCAAACCCAGTAGATGATGCTAATCATGAAAATGAAGAACTTTAAAATTTGATGTTGAAAAGAAGCAATAAAAAGAGGAAGCGAAAAGGAAATAAAGCTGTTCAGCAACAATTAAAAAAACAAAGAGGGCAGGCATATATTAGTAAGACAAAGAAAAATGTGGTTAAAAAACAGTTACTACCAAACCTGTGTAAAGACAATTTTCAGAATGGCTGTAGATCCAAATTTGATGAAGAAAAAAGACAGAGTATCTTCACAAAATACTGGGAGCTTGATAATCTAGGAAAACTAAGCTTTTTGTTATCCTGCATGAAAGAAACTCCTAAAGCAAGGACATACGTTACACATGCAAGTCGACGTAGTAGATCATTCCAATACTACCTGCCACTCCATGAAGAGAGAGAGAGGGTTTGTCAACAGTTCATCTTAAAAACATTAAATCTGTCACACAGGATTCTGTCATATACTTACGATCACAAAAGTGATTTACTAACTGCTAAACCAGACCAGAGAGGGAAAAAGGTTCCTCCCAACACAACTCCAGAAATGGTTGAAAGGCATGTGAAAAACTTTATTGAATCATTGCCAACAATTCCTTCCCATTATCGCAGAAGTGATTCAAACAAGCTGTATCTGCCCCACGATTTCAAAAACAAAGCAAATGTGTACAGAATTTATAAAAATGATTTTTGCTAAAGGGAAGGCATCACACCAGTTTCAAAGAAAGTTTTTAGTGGCATTTTCAAGAATCAGTACAATATCTGTATTCATTCACCAAAAAAAGATAAGTGCGTAATTTGTGAGGGAAGTAAAGAATATGACACCCAGACAGAAAGTTATGCAGCACACATTCATGAAAAAAAAATTATCATCGTCACTTTTCAAAGCACACCAAGTGAGGTCCAAGCAATATCCAGAATTTTTATGCATTTCTTTTTATCTGCAGAAAGTGCTAAACACTCCACATGGGGACAATATGCTTCTCTACTACTCTAGAAAGTACTCTGTCTTCAATTTTACTCTCTACGAAAGTGGAACACGTGATGGCTATTGTTACCTGTGGGGTGAATCTGATGGAAAGCGGGGTGCTAATGAAATCTGTTCCAATGTATATGCATAACTGTGTGACTTAGAGATTCGATTGCCTGAAGTAAAAGTGGTCTCACTATTCTGTGACTGTTGCCCCGGGCAAAATAAAAACAGGCAAATGCTTGTAATGCTGCATCATTTTGTAGAACAATCAAAGTGAGCAAGAAATAAGGATAACTTACTTGCTTCCAGGACATACATACATGCCGGCAGATTCTATGCATTCTGTTATAGAATCAAACTATAGGAAGAAGATCTGGGCACCTAGTGAATGGCCAACTATTATAACTAATAGCAGAATAAACCCACGACCATATGAAACATAAGGACATATAAAGATTTCCAAGACTGGAAAGGGGTTCAAGGAGTCACATTAAGCACTGCATAACAAATACGCAGTGTACAACGGGCTACTATCCAGAAGAATGAAAACCACATTGCACTGTTCAGCAGCTATGATAATTCACAACCACCGCAAAATGTACGTATGCAATATGTTAGAAGGTTATCATCATCATCTGAGACAAGGCTGTCAATAAAAACTGCGTACACATCACGTTTGCCTGTAAGTGCAGCTAAGATGAAGGACTTGGTTGCACTATGCAAGAAAAGAGTAATTCCAGCTCGATACCACAGTGAGTTCTTGAATTTACCTGCAAGTAACACTGTGGAAGACAAAATTGAGGATGAAGACTTTTCACAAGAGTAAGATTACG
>PNEQ01097696.1:0-19622 GCA_003012365.1 Medauroidea extradentata
AGCAGTGAAACTCTGCCCCTTGCCATGCGAGGTGTTGAAATAGTGATTTCAAGGTGGCCGGGAATGTTTGAACTTGTAAATAGTGTGTTGTAAATATCGTGTCATAAACATATAGTTGTAAGAGACAGTTATGGACAGTTCACCCTTCAGTGGGAGTATATTTGAATCTCCCGCTCCTGCCAATGTACCAGTTGGCGCTACTGTGGCAACACTGCATAGAGAGCGCTAGTCATCAGGCTGAAGATCAGTGATGTATCGAAAATGGCGGTAAGTGGCTGTATCGTCGGCGTGAAGCCTTTTGTTTTGAAAATCGCAATCGCATGTAGTGTTTTTTCGTGGATGTTGCATCCGATGTTAATACAGTTCCTTTCGTGAGCATGCAACACTGACTCTTAAGAGAATCAAGTTTTTTACTACATACAAATTGGTAAAATATGATTGTCGTTTACTGTGGTTAACATTATATTCCAGTGATGATGAATATTTTAAAATTACAAAATTACTGTATGTGTTTTGATAGAAGGTGAGAAGTTTAGAAAAGAAAATTAAATTATCATTATAAATTTGTATGTGACCAATTGGTGTTGATTTGAGTGGGATTTTGCTGATACTGTATTTTATATACCACAAACATAACAAAATATCAATACATTATTATTTTTCTTCAACAAAAATTTATGAGCCAAGCAAAGGTATTTACAAATGTTAGCTTTGGTCACTGTGAACAAAGCATATGCTTACAAGAATTTTAACGTGATAGGGTTATCACTTTGTGCTCAATTTGGAGTAAAATATTTACTGTTTAGTGACGTACAAATGCTTAAAAATTTTTTTTTTACTACTTTCTTTGCCACACAGAACTGAAAACTAATTTAGAGGAGTGTACAAATTGTTGCAGCAATACTTGTATTGAAGGGTATTTATTAGGTTGGGGCTTGCGTGTAGGTAGCAGTAGCACCGTATGTGTCGCCCAGCCACCAGGCCCTGATTGACCAGCGTGCAGCAGAGGAGGAAGCGCGCAGACAGGCCGAGCTGGCAGACAACTTCCGTGAGTTGGCCCTCGACTATATGATGGGTGGGGTGTTGGAGGTACGCTGGGAGGATGAGATCAAGAAGGATGTGCCACTTCCTAAGTGTATGGTGAGTGGCTGTCTTGTACCCCCTTGTTGGATCCAGAACTTCTTCACATCTGCTTTCGCTATACTTACAGCTTGCCTGCTTTGTGTCTTGTACATTTTTTTGTGCTGCAAGAATGCCAAGGTTGCTAGCTCAGGTTACTGGTGTGAACACTTTATTCTCATGTATACTTCTGTAAAGGTCATAGTATTAAAAAATTGGTGTACAGTCTGAGTTAAGAAGAAAGTGCATTATTTCTGTGTGATGATAGCTTTTTGAATAAGTAATTTAAATAGTGTTTCCAGTTTGCCCGTAAAGAGAATATACAGTAAACCCCTGATCTAACGACATCGGATCTAACGACATCGGCGATCTAACGACATAATTTCCAGGAACTGTGGAAGAAATTTATATTTTAAAAATTTATCAAAGCTGAGCAAAGTGAAAAAAAATTGCAGGAAAACGTTAATTAAAAATAATTATGTGTACAATTAAACAATAACATAATGCAGTTATAATTAAAAATAATTATGCGTACAATTAAACAATAACATAATGCAGTTATCATAAATTAGTAATATGCAGCAGTGAAACAAAAAAAAATTGTTTAAAAATGCTAGAAACTTCGGCTGGAACATAGTTGAAGCGCGCGCCGGGTGCATAGGCCGCCCGCGCAACACCGACATATGTGAGACGTGATGACTATCGCTGCCTTATCTCCTAATGCTCCCCATCACTTCTCCATGCCCCCACCTGCCTGAACTTTCCCCTCACACTCTTCCACATGTCCTTATCTCAGCTATGCAGTTCGATACGCGACGTGGCATAGCAATGGTAATTTACAACCTTTTTTGAGGAACCGTAAAAAATTCGGGTCAAAAAATTGAAAATTTAAGGAAAATCGTCTGTGTTGCAATTTCCTTTGTGAGTGCTGTGCTGCAAGAAACACGCCGCTAAACATAGATACAATCCCTCATGACTGTCCACGCCAGCCAATAAAGGTTCACTTCCCCCGCCTGACGAACAAGCCAGATTGTGCTTGCGTGCGCGCGCATGAACTGCAGACTGATAGTCACGTGCAACTAGCAATCCTGTCTTGCCACAAGGCAGAGTCACGTGTTTGTTTTTCCTCTCCCACTCGGTGACTGTCTCCCATGTTTCCGTGTCTTGTGATAGCCCAGAGGGATGGAGGTTGAAGAAACACATTTTTTCCCGTCCTCATTACAGCATGGCAAAAAAAGAGGACGTGCTGTCCGTAAAAGAAAAAAAATCCAGCGTTATCTCATCTTTTTTTCTCTAGCTGCAGAATTGAGCTCGGCTTGACCTTGACAACTTCCACTGTATTATTGATCACTCGTTATGTGGCTATGAAAGCGCTGCAGCGTGAAAACGGCCTACGACGCAAACACAACAGTCCTGTCACCGTGTGCGGCATGTGGGCTGATAAGGTTTTTGTTTTATGCTCGCTCTACAGTGGAGCAATAGGAGCGATGGCTGCCAGCGCGCCGAGAGCCATTTCATCTCTATTCGCTGTACAGAGCATTAAACTGGTATGTTGTGCAAAGTTTCGTGATTTTTCCACTAGGCCTACAACTTTTAGCGACGAGTAATTGAGTCGTTATTTTATACGTGACAGCGACTTGAAAAGTCAGTTTTTTGCCCTTTTGAGTGGCTCTAAATTCGCGTTCATAATAGGCGTTCCAAATTTTTAAAAAATACAGAAATTTTTTAAAATTTTTGTTCTTTAATACGCAATTTTATTAGTATCGCGTAAATGCTTATAATGGCGACAGGCTGTAAGAGTTCTTGCACAATAAAAAAAAAGATTTAATGGCTGTACTGAAAGGTTTTAAAATCGTTGCCGTTCACATTCACGTAATTAATACGAGTTGTTCTGTTGTGGTCTGAATGTGCTTCGCACGAGACAAGAAGGATGAATCATGCGCGCACGAGCTGCCCGGAGGCAAGCCAAGGCCAGCGGCCTGACTACTCCCCTCCTCCTTCCTTCACAACCAGACAGAGTGCATTGCTCTGCTACGCACATTACGGTAGGGGATTGTGGCCGGGGTACCATTTTATTTGGAAGACACCTTTTCATCGTACTAAAATATAATTTAAATTAAAACTTTTTTTAAGTCGGTAATTTTTCAACATAAATTTAAAAAAAAACAGCAATTAAATTTTTTTATTTGGGGGGGGGGGGGGGTTCAAATTTAGCTACCTCGGGACTAACGACCTCGGCGATCTGACACAATTTCCTGCCCCCGTGCAATGTCGTTAGATTGAGGGTTTACTGTATGAGGCGAGATCAATGCTACCTAGAAAATTGACTTTAAAATATAATTTTTTCAAGTATAAAATAAAAATCCACTTAATATTAAGTAATATAAAAATGGCGGGAAATAGGCTGCTAGGTTAACAAAGTAATGTAACAGAAGTACAAGTACTTAAGTTGATACTTGTGAATAGGTACACACACACACACACGAAGGGACGACACATTTTTCTGCGGAAGCGCCGTCGCGACGTTTCGCCAGTATTAAACTGGCTTCCTCTGGCGGCAAGACATTACTTTAATATTTAGTAACAACCACTCTAAATACTCTAGTCCCTAAATTATGAAAGAACACAATTTCGTCTTACTTTTTCGTAAACTATCACTACACATAATGGCTGTACTTTGTGCTGGCTCAGCCTGTGTACCAAGTGTGTTATTAAAATTAATCTAATAAGATCAATAAATATGACAGCAGAAATATTGTAACTTATTTAATATTAATATTGAAAAAGATAGGTCATTTTTCATATTTTGAGTGGTTGATCACTGTAAGAGTAAGTGCTGTTAACCCACGCTTGTAGTTGTACACATTAAACGGTCAATTGAAATACTGTACATAAAGCTGTGAATGACAGTTGCTAGATAACAGTTCCATCACTTTCATGACCTGAGGTTATTAGAAATTTAATTTTAATTGTGGTCATTAAGATTAAAATGAATGTGAAGTGACCAATTTAAGTACAATGTACAAATTAAATATTATTCTTTTAATATTTTAAATTGTAATGTTTGGTTGTATCCTAGCTAATGACACCAGTGATCGAAGGACATAATTTTTGGTAACCATGGACTGTTGTAAGATTAAGGCAGTGGTTCCCAAACTGGGGGTCACGACCCCTATAGGGGTTGCGGGCTGTTTCGAGAGGGGTCGCGACAGGCTTCCAAAATAAGTTTAAAAAATAAAAAATTACTCGAAAAAAAACTTAAAAATGTAAAAATTAAGACCTAAACAAATAACTAAAATTAAAATGTAAATTAATATTAATTTACTGAGACAATTGTGGGGAATTAAAAATTAAGTAAATGTAGCACGGGCCAGTTTTTGTTGTCATACGAAGGGTAATATGGGTTTGATATATTTTGGGAAACAAGTATGTGCTAGTTATTATTTGTTGAAATGGAGGAGGTCGCTGTTGAAAATTGTACACAAAATGGTGTCGCAGTTTAAAGTCGTACCCAAAAGGGGGTTGCAAGACCAAAAACTTTGGGAACCACTAGATTAAGGTTCTATTGTACTAAAAGAATTTGCTTGTAGTAGACAAGTATACGTAAAATTATAGACGGACCAAATTTTTTTCATGCAACTGCGTTGTTATTGTGGCTAGGCCAGTGAAACGACACAATAATGTAACTAAACAATGTGTCATTTTGCCTGTATTTTTGTGTGTACTTAACTTTTACAGATCTGTCTGAATTTTATTGCAATTAGTCGCATAGCAACCTTTTGCCTTACGTTTGCTTTTTAACAACATACAGTAATTTTATGCATTCACATACTGTAGTTTCACCACTAATAACATAGCCAAACTATAAACTTTGGTTACATAAAAGGTAATGTGCAAAGTTGTCTGTAACTTTCGACAGACCTTGGTTTTGAAATTACACGTGTGCTGTATGGTATAGTGTGATACTGAGCAGATATTTACAGACGGAGCGCACACCAGAGGAGTACACTGAGCAGGACTTAAGGGACGTAAAGGAGTACGAGGAACGGGTGAAAGCACTGCAGGTGGAACGAGAACGTTATCTAAGGATGCTGGAACAAGAATTTGAAAGACTAATCAAGGAAGAGAAGGTGAGAAGAAGTTGTGGTCCAGTGGTGTGAACTTATGTCTAGTAAACCCTTCCATGTCAGCAACACTATTTTGCTACCCTTCGTTAATATTTTCACCATCCACCTCTTGTTGCCAACATTTCTGGAGTGTTATCATGTTTTTCTCTCATGTGAACCCACTAAATAAGGATAAACATTTTTCATGTTTCTATAGTGTTTTAAAAAATTGTATATTGAATTAAAAAAACAAAGAACATTAGATAATGAACTAGCTGCAAAAATGGCAAAATTACATGTGAAATTGCAGATGAAATACATTAGTTGTATGGTTAATAGTGTGTGCGTGCAAACTTGTCAAGTGATAGAAGTGATGTTCCAAGCTATGAATCCACCCAACCTTGATTTACGTTTCTTGTATCTAATTTTGCTGTGGTTAATTTAGAGTGGGTTGTTAATTTCTCGGCTTATTTCAGAATGTGATGTTGGAGTTTGACAAGAAACTTGATGGCTTGTATCATCTGAAGCTGCATGTAGATGGGGCAGTAAAACAAGAGCAATTGAAGATACTGCGGGCTCGACTGCTATGCCATCGTAGGGCTGAGCTTGATCAACGCGAGCTATATTTGCTGTGAGTGGTTTCCTCACACTGGTGTATAACTTTTGACTCATTGTTGTAGCTCTGAGGAAATATGTGTTAACTGTTTCAATTTATGGCTATCACCTACCGAACTCTTTTACATGCATTTCATATGTGAACAAAATATTGATAAGGGTGATGCTGTCATGTGCACAGAATTGACAGAGAGCAAGCTTTCAAAATACTGTTTATTCTATAAGACTTATTAAAGCTGTAGCCCTATTGTGACATGAGCAAGTCATGGGCCACCTTGCTAGTATTCAGAATCTAGCGCTAGAAGTGTCAATAATTTTCTTCCTAGTTGCTTTTCGACTCTTGAGATGGTCAGACGTGTAAGTGTGCAGGGAGGTTTTTGACTTTGCTACCATCTGTTCACAACTAGGTGTGTAGAACTTGGTGGTGAAAGTAGCTTCTATGTTTGTGATGAATAGAATCTTAGTATTTAAATATTTGTTTTCAGTAAAACTCAGATGTGATTTTTTTAAAGTTAACCACTACTAAAAAAAAATTCAGATTTACAGTACTAATCTCAAATTTTGAAAGATTTACTTCAATTTTACAATACTGTACTAATAGTTCTCACACTTTTAAGTCGTTACCATTTTTTACAATAGTATGAACACTGTTTTGACTGATTACCCACATTACATGTTAACTATGTGTTGCAGGGAGGAGGAAGCCAGGCTGGAACAGACATTGAGGGAGACACAGTCAGAGTTGCAGCGACTGCAGCAGGCTCTGGAGGAGATGCGCTCCGCACACGAATCCATGCTGATGCGTGACAAGCAGCTAGAGAAGCTGTTTCGCAAGAATGTTCCACCAGACCTACCACCATTCACTCTCGATCAGCTTTCCAAGGCCTACAGGTAGCATTCACGTTCGTGCACCTCAGGAAATTACTATTATGCTAAAAACATAAACTAGCCAAAAATATCACTTCAACTGAAACTACCTTGATTTTGTGATTTGTGATTGTCCGTGCTTCTCGAGAATACCATCGTTAAATCGTGGTTAATGCAAAATAAAGTATACTAAAATTTTCTCACTAAAATGAAAATTTGGTTTTAGGTAAATTTTTTTCTTTAAGTTTGAGTTTAATTGTTACTGACATAAAAGACACACTTTTTTAACGTTATAATTGAAAGGAAGAGGCCACTAGGCTATCAGTATGTACGAAAGACAGAAGCACAAGTACAGTACTTACATGTTTGTACTTGACAGATACACACAAGAAAAGATAGGACACATAATCGTGGAAGCGCATATCGCGACGTTTCGCTGCTTAGAGCAGTTTCATAAGGCGAAGAGACATGGCTGACTGCGGTGTGGCTGCCGATGCTGATGCACCTAACGGCCAATGATTAAATTGATATGAGGCGGGAGATTCAAAAGCGTCATGCAGCCCACCATAACAAGGACTTTGACTCGTGCTACAGCACTAGAGTGGTGAGGGCCCTGCCACCTACAAGCAATAGCTCTGAACTCAGATGATGGGAACTAACTCATTGGTACATTACCAAATCCAGGCAACCACCAGGTCTCAGTACAAGATATCATCCCCAGTTAGTTAGCTTTCCACAACTGTTTCACTCACATCTACTCACACACCCATACACATCCTCTTCTACATGCCACTTTTGAATCTCCCGCCTTATATCAATTCAACCATTGGCAGCTAGGTGCATCAGCATCGGTACATCGGCAGCCGCTCCACAGTCAGCCACGTCTCTTTGCCCAAGGAAGCTGCTCCAAGCAGCGAAATGTCGCGATACGCACTTCCGCGATTATGTGTCATCCTATATTTTTTTGTGTGTCAAGTACCAACTCATTTTTTAACAATAAGTATTGATTTTATATGAAGGTCTGTGTAACTAGTAGTAGAAACTGAAAACCTTTGAATGGCACAATGTTTGTTTATAGCAGATTATGTAAATTTCTAATATAATCTAATTGTGAGTATCTGATTTATGAGAGCAGCAATTTTACGAACGTATGCTTAGGAACTGTCATACTGTAAGTATTAAAAAATAGTTTTACTAGCCCCTGTGTATACTCCGTAAATACACTAGACTCCCGATTTTACGAACCCTGGATTTAACGAAGGTAGCGATTCTACGAATACAATCTCAGGAACCCTCAAAAAATAACAAACTTATATAACAAAAAAAATTGAAAGGGATTACGTTGACAATGAATAAAACATACTGTATCTAATTCACGGCATTAAAATATGAATTGTAGAGTTGCAGTTATTACTTGGTAAGTCACAATATTAAAAATAAAACAAAAATAGCGAAATCCTTAAAAAAAAATGTGGCAGTGACAGTTCGAAAACCGCGCGGCGCCGCTTCCTGCGCCAAGCCGGCCGGCCTGTCTCCAACTACGAATTATTAGGATCTATATTGAGGTCGTACTATACACGCAAAGTTCCAGCGCATGCGCATGTGCTCATTTAACTATAGTACAGCCTCCTTCTAGGCTGTTTCACGACGTCTTATATCTCTCTCGTCTCGCGCCGAATGAGTTTACTTTTTTACACGAACCCTATAAATAATAGCGTGATATTTTTCTTTATTGCGTTAACACCATACGTACTTAAAACAATTAACTTAGCGCATAATTTTCTTAAACAATGCGTTACTGCGTGTCGTAAAACGTGGGTTTCACAAATGAGCACGATAATAGCGCTACCTATTTACCAAGTGTAGAAACATTTGTCTCCGGGTATGTTGAACTTGGAAAATAAATAGACGTTCGTGTATTACATAATCCCGGAACTCCTAATTTATTTTTACCGCATATACTGACTGTGAAAGTTATTATTTTCAATCACTTATACATGTAATTCTCGACGATTTTAGGTAAGAACGTCACAAAATGGCGTTTTTGGAACAACGTCGGTATATGCTACAGTGCCGCTATCTATCAGCCATCTTGTGAACGTTCGTACAGTTGCGCTATCAGTCCGCTCTGCACGCTACTAGTATCTACGTTCTCGTACAATTCATCAACAACGTCGAGGGAATGTTTTTACGTTAAGTTATATAATACTGCACAATGAATAAATACATCCGCTTATTCCTTCTTTCTTTGGTGTATAATTTACAAGGGCATTTTACTAGTAAAGAATTCCTACTTTTTTTTTTTTTTCTTTTTCATTAAACGCTACGCAAATCGGGCTATTCGCGCGTGAGAAGGCAATCGAAAGTTGGGTTTTCTCATTTTTTTCATGACAAAGGTCGATCATATATATTGTTCAGCGGTGTTCTTTTGATCGTTAGACGTCTGCCTATTGATATAAATTTATATTTCAACTATCACTTGCGTTATTTTTCCGTTAAATGCTACGGGAGTCGGTCTATTCGCTCGAGAGAAGACACTGGGAATCTTGATTTTCTCATTTTTTAGGAAAAGGATTGGTCACATCTATTATTTAGCGGTGTTCTTTTGATCATAAGACGTCTGACTATTGATATAAATTTATATTTAAACTATCACTTGCTTTATTTTCCCGTTAAATGCTACGGGAGTCGGGCTATTCGCTCGAGAGAAGACACTCGGAATCTCGATTTTCTCATTTTTTGGGGACAAGGGTCAGTCATATCTAGCGCTCAACAGTGTGACGTCTGGCTACTGATATCAATTTATGTTTACATTATTACGTTAATTAATTTCCCGCAAAACGCTACGGAAGTCGGGGCCTAGAGACACTTTGCAGAAAAAATGCAATTTTAAAATTTTCTGTTCCGGGTGTTGGGGGGGAGGGGGGGGGGGCAAAAATAAGCCGCTATCGAATTTACGAAGGTAGCGATTTTACGAATGCGATGAGAGGAACCGTGAGTATTCGTAAAATCGGGCGTCTAGTGTATCTTTTAACCATCCACCAAAAGAAAATCTCAACAATCCTTTAAAAACACTTGCTGCAGAAAGTTGAATGCCTGCAGTAAAGCAAGTGAGCATTGACCCTGCATTGCATAATTAGCATGTGCCTAGATCCTTCCTCAACCTGCTAGATGAACGAACATCTAGGTACCCAGTCTACACAGCATAGCAGAAGACAATATGGGAACTAAGATGAAGGTAGTGGTCCGTTGCGTCAGAAAGCACCGATGTACAGCATGTTCAACCGACTAATTCTATAACTGGTACCGACAGAGTGCAACAGTTGTGTCAATTTTTTTTTCTCTTGCATTCCACGGTAAAAGCATGGCATCTGTCAAAAGTTTATAAATACGTTAATGCACAAACTGTATGAAATAAAATAATTACTTGTGATTTCCACTGTGTACATTTTTCATGTTTTTTGTTTACTTTACAAATTACTTTTCGAGGGAGATGGGGAAAGGGGAGACAGGCAGAAGATGAAAGGCAAGATGCTGATCCGGGTTTTTTTGGCAACGTATAACACACTGCTTGGTCTAATAATGACTAAATGACACCTGTCTTCTTGGCAGGAACAGAGATGAAGAGTGCGTTATTGAAATTGCTCAGTGCACGATCAATGGGGGGAAAGCGACCTCACTTGAGCTGGAATGGGGTGCTCCGTGTTTTGAAAGCGCCGGTGATGCTCTCTCTGCAGCTTACGGTGACTTTTGAATACTGTACATTGTTTACAGTAATCTTTTTCATAGGGCTACACATACAGACACCATGTATGTAATATAAGCAGAAGGGAGAGTGTAGTGTTGACAAAACACATCTACAACAGAGCCATATTTATTTCAAAATCACATCAGTAATGCAAACTTGAGAGCACGGTTCAAATTATCAATCAGTAAAATTACATGCAAATTCTGAACAATAATATTGTGAAATTATAAAAGAAACACTTAAAGGAAAGGAAAATATTTCTCGAAATTAATCAGTGGTAACATAGTTGAATGTGACGTTTGAAGGAGGCGTCCCAAGATACACCAGCGAGTGCTGACCTCTGCATGGATGGTGAGTGAGCTCTCGCATCTCTGCCTAACGACTGGTAGGCCTGTGTTCCTGCCTCCAGAAGCAGATGATTTTCTTAAAGGGCTGGATGCCCTAGACAGCTTCTCAGGTGCACCTCCTAATATTTCGGAGGATGTTTGGGCAGCCTTTGTGCACAGTAGGAGGGTCAAGATTGAATCTGAGCTCAAGGTAATTTTTAACAGTTAATTTTATAGTTCAGGAGTTCTTTAATTGAACAGTTTATTTTTATTTTCATGTAATGAATGTTTTTTTTTGTTTGTTACTGGACATGTAAGGGTAGACATTAGTGTCAGCTTGAGTTGATTACCTCACCAGGAAGACATCTGTTCATACGTAAAACCCTGTTAAGACGTTTTTGAAGGGACTTTACACCACAAACTTCTTAGCTGGGAAAACATTTTAAATGGGAAAACTGATTTTGAAACTTAGGTCGTTATTGCTGTAGGTGCAGTCTATATTAAATTTTATTTCGGAGTCGCAAGGACAATTTAATGTACAGTAAAATCCCTTATTTACACTTTTCAGGGGGACAGAGTGAACAAGTGTAAATAGTGGGAAAGGTAAATTAAGGGAAATCTCGAAAAACTCATTCAGCTTACCTTATTTAGTGCTTTTGTTTTCATGTTTAAAAAACTCTCTTCAGGTTTTGTTTTGTTTGTAAAATCGAAGTGATAGTATCCATGCAAACAATGCATTTATCATATTTTGTAACATAAAACTTGGTATAGTTAAAGTTACTAATATTGGAATTGAATATACTGTGATGGGAAGATTCGTGGTACATGCACATACCATTTCAAGAGAACACCTTGAAATGTTAACAAGTAGATTTTTTTATTTATTTATTTATTTTTTTTACTGTTTGGTTAACACTGTTCAGCATTTTACAAATGTTCTGCAATGCTACCGCGAATTTAGACAGTTACAGTATGCATTTGAAAGGGGTGGAAAGATCTTTACTCAGGTCAACAAATGTTTCCACGAACTCGTCACACTTCTCCATGATCATCAATTGTTTTATCGATAATGCCTATTTTTTTTTACTATATTGCCATTATACAACCATCTAAACACGCTGCACTAAAATGGAAATGACTTTAAAACACATCTTTTCATAATGTAACATTTTCAAACATGTTTCGCAAAGTTTAGGTTAGTTATCGTTTGCGTCAACAAAGACAAACGAACACACATAAAGAGATCAATGTTGCCAACGCAGGTACAGCGATCTATAGCATTCCATACAATCGATAGTGCTAGCGGCGACAATTCTCTTACTGCCATCTTGAATTTATTGCGCCGTAAGCGCAAGCATTACACGCGATCACGGTCAATCTGCTACGAATTTGCACATGATCGCCAATGGCGGATTGCATTTATTCATGTTACGCGCATGCGTTGGCCATCCTTTGTGTACCTGCTCGCTGTCTGTGGAACGCTACATCTCACGTCAGTTATCTATGATGATGGTAAAAACATAAACAAATGCGGTATTTTTCCTGCAGTTGCAGTTTCCTTTGTTTGTTTAATGTTTACTAAAGAAAATCGCGTACATTACATTTATAAAAATTACCTTTTTTTTTTTACAAAAGTTGACCGTATTACACGGGAAATCAGGCACATGGCAAAACGTAATATGTGGGAAAATTAACCATGGCTCTTATGACAAAAGTGATGGGACCAAATGAACCAAACGACTCAGCTGGGAAAACATGTCTCGTGGGAACGTCTTAAGCGAGTTTTACTGTAGTTTTTCTGAGAAATTAGCCATGTTAGGTGAGACAGAGCAGTGGTGAAATTTAGCAGGAGAGGAAGTGGGAGTGCCTGCAGTAAACTCATTAGTATTTGGTAATTTCCAGCATGTTTCCCCACGTGCAAAGATCCAGTTGTAATGCCTCTGGAATTTGGAAATTTAACGTAGATCAGTATGGCAGGGTAACCTTACGACTTAATCACAAAAGTCAGAAATATGCTTTAACAGTTTTTATCCTAGGATGTATAAAATGATGTGTGATATTATAACTAATGTTTTTTATTGTCATGATAAAAACCATTTTTGGAAGAAAGAGGTAGCAAGTTATTAATGCCATTATACGTAGTACAGGTAGTAGAATAAAAATCTTTCATTTATGTGTTGAATATCTGAGAAAAATGTTCCAACACCATAAAACCTTTAGAAACAACTGGAAATTTTCAACTTTAGCTGCCATAATTTTTGTATGCCACATTTAGTGAGAAGGTAGGTACATTTGTTTAAATGGTTATCTTGGTTGAAACAGTAGAAGTAATATTAAATGACTTAACTGATGATTAGGGCCTGGAATTTTTCGCAATCGCGAAATTTGCGAAAATCCACGCGAATTTCACACCAAAATGCGAAAAGTAACTGCACTCGCGAAAATTCCAAAAACCGCGAATACACTCGCGAAAATTACGAGTGCACTCGCGAAAACCACAACATTTATATGACAGTATGAACACAATCCCGAAAAGTGTAATCCTTTGCATTTCACTGATATTTAAAAATGTTAAACTTCCTTAAAGCATGACTCTTGTACCTATTTAATGTCGTTTTTATTGCGCGTCGACGTAAAACACGGTTGGCCGGATTGTGCCTTGTGAAATAAAAAATGTGAACAAACTGCTTTGTAAACATGGCATGTGGTAACATTTGAAACTTGAAAGTTTATTTTTCGAAATGGATACCTAGCACACACGGGAGTATGGTGAATATCACTGAAATTTCTCAGATAATTTTTTAAGTCACAGAATTAAGTGAACTGACGTGCACGTAAGACATACACGATCAATGTTGATGCTGGATGCCGATGCATTGCGTGCGCAAAGCAAGGAGACGAATGCGAGACTGTGTGAGTGCGCAGTGGATAGTTGTCTAGCTAGCTCATCACGAGCCGCGACAGCGTTGCCAAGCTAGCGCGTCACGAGCCGCAGCAGTGTTGCAAATGTATCTGTATTCCATTGTTACTACTTCTTCACACAATAGTTTTTTTTTTTTGTGAAAGCCTGCAACCAATTAGAATTTGCAAAAGGCTTTTTCAAGTCTATTCGGCTTCCATGTGCAAGTGCTGACAGTATATGGTTTTTTCCAAGTATGACATTGTTCTTCCTGACCATCGCCATGGTCTCACTCAGGAAAATCTACCAGTGAAATGTGTTTTAAAGCTTTAACATTGTTAAAATGTGCTGCTTGGACAATGTGTTATTATTAGTTTACATGTATGAGATTTTTTAAAAATGTTTGTGCAGTGCAGTAGATTTTAATAATGTTCACTGATTATTATTTAGTAAATTAAGTGTATTAATAGATTCTTTACTAAATATGTCAAGTATATTCACAACATGAAATTTTTTTTAACATTTCAATGGCCCGTAAAGTTTCAATTACATAATGAAAACACCGACACTAAACCACAGCATTTCGAATTTGAAACTACCGCTTTTGGCATGTTCAAAACACCAAAGTTTTCCAGGCCCTACTGATGATGTAAAATTACAAATCAAAACTAATTACTCAATGTTCACCGTAGAAGTTGGTACAGTGGTTAAACATTGTCTTTGTCTTCGTAAGTAGAACCAAGTTTGATCCTTGGTTCGGCCATCCTAATTTTGTCTTTCCAGGGTTTTGCGAATTCACTACAGACATGCTAAAAAGGTTCCTAAATATAGACTATGACTTGTTCCTTCCCCATTTCTTGTCTGACTGTCGAATTGGCAATCTCTATCGTAATAACTCAGGCTCTGCGACTGAAGCAATGTAGTAACAGATCATCCAGCCACACTGAACAACAATTCTGTTAGAGGTCTGCCAACTCTTTGAATTTATCTATTTGCCACAACTGGCCCTGTCGGTATTCAGCATTTCTAAGTGGAAACTGAACTATTAACTTATTAAAATAAAATAAAAATTATCTTTTTTTTTATTCCGGATATTTCACCATTACTTCTACAAAAAAAAATTTTTTTTAGTTACTATCGTATTAGGGAGGAAATGGGCCACAGCCCACTTGCGTGACCACAGTCTGCCACAATGTGAAGTTTTCGCCTGCTTGGTGATGGTCTGTTCACCCCTGACCCTCTGACCATTACTGCACATTACTAAGCTAGCCAATCACAGGCTTGGCCCTCGCTTGTTGCCTTATAGGCCCCTCACCATTCACCAACACTAACACACAACTACAGTGTCAGTCAATGGTTTACCAGGCTTCAAAACACTTCCTAATATAGCAGACAAACACTAAAATAATATGCAAAAGAACTTCATGCCTCTACTCCTAACCAAATATGGCGTAGATTGGGTATGGTTACCCTTGTTCAAGCAAAGCTATGCTGTCATCACCCTTCAGCTACGTGGCTATACAGTAATTATATTCATTGTTTCCTAATTGACATTTAACATTTATGAGATTCCTTCTCCCAGTACACTGTAACTTTTGTATGGAATTGTATAAATAATTGCATTTTGAAAAATCCTTTAAATAGGTAGATACACATAAGGCCCTCAACGTTACATGACTTTGAAGTCTGCAAGACATTAAGTCCTACTTATTTACTGTTACGAATAACACCCTAAAGTACATTCGACACAAAAATAAATTAAAGGTAAACAAAGATGCCTCAAGAAAGAGTGTATTGGCAGAGCCACAACAAAACTCACCTTGCTGCCATGATGTTTAACCAATAACTGCCTATATTTCTTTTGATCAGGTGAATCAGTCACTGCGATGAGATAGGACAAAATAATGTGCTTTGTGTCAGGTGCACAAGAATTTCAAATCATGCCTGCCCACAACATAAAATTCACTGTCAAGTGTTATTACAAACAAAGAAATTCAACATAAAATCAGTCTTTTAGTACAGTGAAACCTTCTTAAGAAGTTTCCTATTTGAAAAGCACCCTGCTTAATAAGATAAATAATTTTATACCTTGCCTACATGAATATGTAGTATAATTTAGCCCTTTTAAAAAGTTTTTCCCTAGTAGTATGAAAGCATATTTTTTATTTCTCATCATGACAGTCTTAACAGGGACACACCCAGTTGTTCCCATCCCTGCAATAGCCCTCGCTGCAGCACCCGTGCAATACATCAGCAGTCCACATCCTTCTATAGCAGGCTCACCAATCACACAAATCCAATTCAAAGCAATTACAACTGTGGGACAAAAAACCTTATCAATCAACTACAGTGCACACAGTACGATGCTGAATACATTGGCCTCACCACAAACACATTGAGACAGAGGATGAATGGCCACAGGGCCGATACTAAACAAGCAATAGCCAGTTCCAACCTGAACCTTCAAGATAAACCAGTTGCTGCACATGCAGCCTCTCACAAACTCTCTTTTGATACTTGTGTCAACACCAGAGCGGTGAGAGCCTTACCACCTTAAGATAATATTGCAGAACTGAGACGCTGGGAACTAGTCGGACAGTATATCACAAATCCAGACAACCACCAGGCCTCATCATCCGATAACTTTCAAATTTTCCGCCATACTGCAGTGTGCAATCACTCGCCACCCGAGGAAGCTGGCCCGGCCAGTGAAACGTCGTAACCGCACAAAAATGTGTCGTCCATCAATTTTTTGTATTCTCCAACCTGCAAGTACTGTTTCTGTAAGTACTTGCACAACTCTGTCTATGTGTTTTATTAATTAGTAGTCTAGCAGCCGTTTCCCACCTTTTCTTTGTTAACATTGTTTTACTGTATATTAAGTTTCTTAGTTACCCAAACACTAAAAGTTAAGAACACCTACAATTTATTGATCACAAAAATAGTAGTGCTTGTTGTACATAGTACTGTATGAGGAAGCATATCTCTGAATGAGCATAGTGCTGTATGAGGAAGCATATCTCTGAATGAGCATAGTGCTGTATGAGGAAGCATATCTCTGAATGAGCAGTGTTTGAGTGCAGGTGAAGAGCTTGGGACTGGAAGTGATGGAAGCAGATGCTACAGTCGCCAGCACTCAGAGACGATTGGCCAATCTTAGAGAGGCAGTATACACATTGCAGTCACAGCTTGCCACAGTCCGTGCCGACAAGCTACATATTGTTCACAACCAGCAGGTGTGTAAAATTAAGTACGTGGGTTACTGTATGTACTTAAAATAATTACAAAAGATCTTGTCTAATTATTAAAACTGAACAATTTTAGTGCACATAATATTTGGTAACAGTGAATATTTCATCTGCATTTCTTTTATGTTCTGATTTTTGTTAGTCACACTTTTCATGAAGTGTATTAAAATTTGAATTCACATTTTAAGAAAACTGCTTCAGTATTTTCCTGTAGTGAGAAGAAAATAAATTCTCAGAGTAAACTTTGTTCACTATGTAAGAATGGCGGGAAATAGGCAGCTAGACTAACAAAGTAATGTAACGGACAGAGATAGGTGCAAGTACTTACAGTTGATACTTGTAAAAAGTACATACACAAAAAGGGACGACACACATTTTTCTGCGGAATGTGGGTCAAAAAAAGATTTTTTAAATTGTCCTGATTATACAGACAACTGTATGTTACTACCTGCACACATAATATCAATTTTACGTACTTAAATTACTTTTGTGTAAATATTGAACTTACTTTTACTGTAGATTAGTGTTAATTAACTATATACAATAAAAACTAGTTTTATAATTGAAATAATGAACTTGTATGTTTGTATTTCTGTAGTAGTCAGTAATTTGAACTTAAACTTGTTAATGTTTTCACTCGGGGACAAAGTCAAAGCTAGAAAGGATTTGATGTCAGACTGTGATGAAGAATGCAGCTATGCAGAATTGAGATCTCTTGCACTCGTGTGTGATGTTGGCCATGCTGAGAATGTACCGTGTGGCGTAGGTATCTTGTGGGGAATATGTGAGCTAATAGGTACCTTTCGGAGTTAGCCAAGGAGCACGCCCATTGGTTTTCTCCGGTAAATATTTATAATTCCTGGGATGCCACACTAATCAGCCATGAGGCAGCGTTCAAGGAAATCTGATATGTATTTCCAGTCAATACCAATTCGACTTTATAAAATAAGCAAAGAATATGAACAGAAATGGTAAAAATAATAAAGTTTTTTGTTTTAATTGTATTTTTAATATGTTTTATTTTTAAAAAATTTTTTGTACGTAATGAGGCATGGCAGTTTGCAACGGCATTGAAACTTTTGCCGGGGTTCTTCATATAGGTTCGAACAACACACAGCCCTGTGTTTCTTCCTTTTATTTATCATGCTGTGAAATGTGAGTTACAAGGTAATGGGACAGGCCACTAGAAATCCTTTTGACAACAATTTTGCCACTCCCACACACATTTTATCCATAAGTGGCACCTAGCTTGATAGATGCCTGCAACATCTTGCCATACTTTCTTTTAGCCTTCCAAGATGACGCTCACATCTATCCTCATTTGTAATGGAGGGTCTGATGCTGTAGTGAACCAAGTCCATTTTTATTCCCTGACACATGGAAATTGTTTTCTTTTACTCCGAATTGCGTGTCTCTATGACTAAATAAACACAATCAATTAATGTAATAAAGAATTCGTAATGTATACCAGTATTGAAGTGCAAGGTTCATATGTGAATTAAAACTTATTTTTCTGGATGTTTAAGAACATGTACTTGGTTCGCTATGGGATCAGACCTGTCAGTGCCTTCCTGTGGTCATTTTCAAAGTTATAATTCACATTTGCATTCAAATATAAGATGTTAACAAAAATTAATAGTGATAGTTTTATACAATATAAAACAAATTTTGAAACCAAACCTTTTTAAAACTTTTTTTCATCTTTTAACTTTATAAAATTTAGGTCCTAGTTATATAATTTTTTTATTTTGCAGAACAGAGTGTCTTTCTTTCTTGCTTTCGTCAACAGTACAGTCTATTTTCCAAAAAAATTACAAATTTTAGAAGATCAATTTAAACAATTGAACAAATATAAATTTAGTATATTAAATATATGCCATTGATCAGATTTACTAATTCTTACAGTATAAACCTGAAAGTAAATATATTGTATAGCTCTCATATAACTTACCTGTGCATTGTTGAGATTATAGGCAGCTAGTAACATGCTTTTATTTTAAAGTAAACATGCTTTAATATTAAATTAAAAATGCAATAAATAGTTTCACATTACTATTACTCAAATTAAGAGTAGGCTAAAGAAACAAAATATACTAATGATAATCTAAAAGAAAATTACTTCAAAGACACCTTACTACAAAGTCCTACAGTTAAACTTGTTTTGCATAGATATTTCTTTGGTATTAATAACCATGTACCGTAATTTTAATACCTGTTTCTCCAAATTAATATGCATGTTGTAATGGGGCTTCTTCTCGCCGTCACGTGCTGTTGTTTATGTATATTTTGGAGGTTACGTCGTTCCTGTTCGCGGCGACAGAATGTGATGCGTCTCTGCTACGTCGCCACGTTGTTATTTAGATGTTGGAGGTTATGTGTTCCTCTTCCAGGCGGTCGAATGTAAAGGGGCTGCTCCCGCTCTGTTTGACTGTCGTCTGTAGAGTTATATATGTAGTTCCTTGGCACACTGCGACACGTGTAACGGGTTTACGTGCTTTGGGTTATTGTTGTTATTGAGAGATGTAGCTTGCAGGATGACGATACCAAAAGAAACACCCCTATTTGTTTTACGATTATTTATTTGCAGCTGCGATTGTGATCCAATATAAATAGGTGTACATTGTCAACAACCTAAATACCAAGATTAACCGGTGACATGACCGGAGATAGTTCGCCCAAAACAACTACTCCCGA
>PNEQ01097697.1:0-19624 GCA_003012365.1 Medauroidea extradentata
TTGTTTGGAAAATAACACTGCTGACTTAGGACATTTTGGAAAGAAATCCAACTTACACTGTAGTATAAAAGCTATGACTTAGGAGCTTTTGGAATCCCTGTTACAGCCAGCGATGCAAACAGTAAAATGTTGCATATTCCACCTTTAAACACAATATTGGTAAAAAGTGACTTAGGCACTTTTGGAATCCACCTCTTCATATATATATATGTATATATATGTATATATATATGTATATATATGTATATATATGTATATATATACACACACGAATTAGTATTTATACATTTTTGCTCAGTTTTGTGTAATGGATTATGAGGTAAGATCAACATTGGACACAAGGCGTTGTCGACACACTGATCAGCAATCATCCATTCGAGCTACACAGTCCAGTTTACTCCATGAATGATGATAATGTAAACGTTGGCGTGTGATGAAAGAGGTTACCACGCACTTGGTGATGCATGCATGTGTCACCCAATACAAGGATCTGGACGACAGGAACGAGCTAATAACAAACTGGCAATGTGCAGTGTACCAGACACGGAGCCCTGGGAGATGACAACTGCCCGTGGGGTCGTTCCAAAATCATGAAAGCAACATATTTACACATATTACTTCGAAACTTCACTTACAAACTACTTTGTACATGAGGGATACTTTGAAAATATGTAAAAAAATCATGAAAAAAATACAGTTTTGATACGTACTCATACATGAAATTTTTATTTACATTTATACTTTGAAAATATATGTGTATACTTTTTTTACTTTTACTTAGAAAATGCTTATAGTTATGACACATGCTTGTAAAAAACACACTAAATAATATTAAATATTTGAACACAGAATGAGCTGACATATAGAAGAAAAACTTTTTCTATCATGTATTAAAAACATGTATTTAAACTTGTAATAAAATTAGTTAAATCTTTAAGAAATACAACTCTTTCTCATACATAAAAATATTCAACCTGGTCTTTAAGAAAATACACATATGACATGTATTTATACTTGCATGACAATGAGGCTAAGAATGTAAGTAAAAATAAATACTTTAACACAAAAGTGTAACTCTCTCTCATACTTGAAAACATTCTTACACACGAAACTAACAAGCAAACATTTTATAAGTACCGAATTCTCTCAACGATTCAGATTTGCACTGAGTGTAGAAGTACCATGTGAAAAATGTATGAAGTTCAGCTTCAAATAAGTGTCTATAAGTTTACGAACATGCCCTTATCAGGGTGTCGTCACAAATGCCTCACGCCAATTACATTTACACAACCCCCTACTTGACTAATTCTAGGCACGCTACGTTTGAAACACATCTGAGCTGATTACTTTATCCTGTCGGGCACCTAGAAATGGTTATAGTACAGATCAAAGGAAATATTTAATATAAATTTTATTTAACATTAAGCATGCGCTATTTAAAAATGCTAACACAGTTGCAGTTATAGCACCGGTGACTTATAGTGAAATGCATTTTCTCAATACGCTGGTTCAGTTCAATAAACATTAACAAGTTCTCAATAAATATCATTTAAAGTTCGTACTCCGCGGCGAGCTATATAATACTTTCAGAAGCGGACACAAGTCGCTGTTAACAGTTTAAGTGTACAAACTGCCGGGACTTGGCAATTAAATAAGAGACGCCTCACACCTTGAACTTTCCTGTCGAGATATGTTCAGTAGAAACACGTAGTGGTTGTTCTCAGTGACGTCGTCTTGTAGTATTAGCACAGTCCATGTTGGTAGCCGCACCTCTTGTCATTCCGCAACCACAATCCAGCGCTGGAAATGTTCATGCATTCCTCTGTGTGGATGAAATCAAGCTTCCTTATTTCCAGGCATAAATACTTACCGACATAGGCACGTAGTGACATTCTACTCCGTCCGTTCTTGTCGGCAGTTCACAGTTCAAGTCCTCATTTCCTCCCGCGGCGCATCGCTTGTCGGCCCACGTCACGACACTAGCGACCCGCCAAAAGAACTAAGTACTGATCCAATACGTGAATATAAAACAAACCATACGTATTGTAAACATTAATAAGGATCACAACAGCTCTCACTAAAATATCTTCCTAAATATAATACTATGTATAATAATAAAACAGTATGCTTTCAGTATATATAACCGTCACGTGCGGTATTTAAATATATAGCCTCCAACATACGGCTCTAGCCATGACGTGCCCAGGATTATGTTATATTACAGAGACAATTTCCCAGGATTGTCTCACGATGTATGAGAAATATCGTTTCATGTCTACAATTATAACGACAGGTGAACACACACGCTGTGCAATATCTTCTCCTGTCCTCGACCGAGGACAAACACATATATTTCCGTGCAATATGCTGCCCACAACTCTGCCTCTATATTATACCAGTAGACCATTTAAGGTCGTGAATTTCATAAAGTCGCAACCTCAATTTCTCCTGGGTTTCTGAATTAAGAACTGGCCAGTCATAGAATGGGAGAAACGTATTGATGTACTGTAGTCTGTGTCCAAAATACTTATGCCGACTCCCTTAGTAATGAACGGATAGGGAAAATTGACCAATTTCTGCATATAGGCAAAATGTTTTATGACACAAAGCCTATTACACTACAGAAGCAAAACGTTATTTTTCCGGACGTAGAGTCTAACAATTTACAGACACAAAACTTTTGTACTTGCATGCAAAACACGTGTATACTTGGATCACAGGGGGTAATGCACACGTTGTTGGGCAGGAGTGTTGTATGGGAATATCCAGTGCAGGTCTCGAACCAGCTGTAGATTACTTGGTGACATTTGCGCTGCACGAAGTTAGTTCTGTCGCTGACTCGGGTAGGACCAATGTCTCTTAATTTGCTACGTACAACTCGTCGGAAGATGCAGGCAGATTGGTGACTGGTGTGATTTTTACTGTTGGGCAGTGGGAGTTGGGGCGGCATGTGATTATTCTGTGGAAAACGTCGTATATATCCCAGTAACAGTAGAAGTGATTTTCACTGGCCGGCTTTCTTTATAGACACTTTTAAAAGCTATCAGCTAGACGATACCATGTCGTTAACGGTTCAGTGTTTTGTTTTCACTCAGTGGTTATATGTTGCAAAAAACACTGGCCTGCTGTATTTTTCAGGACAATTGAAAGATACCATCAAAGAATATTCCACGCATATGCAACACCTGCTGCTTTTTTTTATTTCTTACTGGCTGTTTGTTGACTCAAGTCAAGTTGGAGTCCGACTTTTCTATATTATGTAACCACCTCCAATGATGATATAGGTGATTCGGAATAAAGTGAACACTCAAAAAAGCCCTGATTAATTTCTATTTCCTGCCAGTTTATATCTTTCCGCCGATGTAAACACAAATAATGCCACGTGCTTTTATTTACATAGGGTCGTGCAATGTTTACAACTACATTAAACTCCTCCGATATATTTTAGCTACAATATCTACTCATTAAATGCACGGGGGCTGAATGTAAGACATAAAAAAAGTAATCTTTGTTATAAATACCTGCGAGTTAATGTCTGGTTTCTGTCCATCGACTAATATAAACAACACCAGCTATTGCCGTTACGCATTTCGTAAATGAGGGCATATTTTATTTGAATTTGTAACGCAAAACCGCCACTACAACAGACATGACACACGCTATTCAATAATTCAAGTTTCGTTCAGTTCTTCTGCCACGAACAACGACGACGCACTTCAGAAACAATAATTAACGTATTTTCTTAACATGTAAAATAAAAAGTATGTTGTTTTTAGGCTGACAAACGTAAAACATAATATACAGATTACCGAAGGTTTCACATCATTTCGGCAATGATAATCAAAGTAATTTCCAATACTTTTGAATGTGTATATACTCAAAACGGACAAACGCACGCAAATGATGCAACCAAATATGCAACTTGGCGGCGAGAACCTAACTCTGATGCCACCTGTTGGTGGAGTTTTGAACTGTCTGAAGCAAGGAGCAAGCGATAACGGCCACGGCGACTCGAGGTCGACGATAGCATCACATAATTCTCACGCCAATCAAGTCTAATTATAATGTATGTATGAATGTCAATAAGATCATAAGTAAATATTTTGAAGTATATTAAACACAGACAGGTCGAGTTCGTCATATGTTCTTTCACTAATGTTGTATTCAAATAGGAAAATACACGGAACTACGTACAATAAATCGCTACCAACCATACAAGCAGTAAAGTAGCTCTTGTTAGTGGTGATGTATATGCAGTAACGGCTAGTGATTTTTTTCAAAGGTTAAATCTTTAGTGCTCACTTTATTCCGAATGGCCTATAGTAGTGGTGTGGTAGACAAAATGGCTGCCACCACACACTGCTCCCTGCTTGATAACTTGCTGTCTTCGCTCGTACGTACAGGATATACGAGCAAGGAGCCAATGTATATTTTCATTACAGAACTCGTCGTCCGTATGGCTAACCACTACGCCACGCCTTGTTGAAACCTTCACGGTGATACATATCAATAAATAACTGTTCCAGGCATCGGGGCGATGTTGGCATGAGCTTACAGACTGCTTGTGTGTTCTGGTATTACTTATCGTTGAACACGTGATCATTGAACTTAGGCCAAGCGCCAGAATTATACCAGGAAAAGAAACTAATTATGTAATGATAATTTATCTTTAGACACAAACTATTAACTATCACAATGCAGAAAGCTAATCAATGTTCGTTCAATATTTGTAAGGTACCTTTAAAATGTTCTTAAAAAGACAACAGGATGGTACCTTTCTTTTTGCGACAGATACCTGCTGTCCAGAAATGTGTGTTAATGCTTTGTATCTTCTTGCCGAAATTTATAAGTGTCTTGGAAAAGCAGCTACCGCCAGTATATTTTTCGCGACACTTGTCTGCTGCCTGAAAAAAAAAAAAAAAAAAAAACAGCGCCGTTAATACTTGGTATCTTCTTGTCAGTGTCCTTAAAAGTGCCAGTGTCCTTAAAAGTGCCAGTGTCCTTAAAAGTGCCAGTGTCCTTAAAAGTGCCAGTGTCCTTAAAAGTGCCAGTGTCCTTAAAAATACTGCGGACTAGCATATTTTTCGTGAAAGATAAACACTGTCAGAAAAAGGACACTGCACTCTCAACGGTTAGGTATTCTCTTGCCGATATCTTTTAGAGGATCTTAAAAAGACAATAGACCGTTATCTTTTTTCGTGACATTTCACCCCTGTCTTAAAAAGGACACTGCACGATTAATGGCTCTTCTCACCAATATTTTTTAAGTGTTCTTACAATGACAACAGGCAAGCATTATTTTGGCGACAGATAACTGCTGTCAGATAAAAATACTCTGCGTCATTGATAGCGTGGAATATTCTTTGCCAGTGTCTTTCAATTGTCCTGAAACACTGTAGCGTTAACGACATGATATCTTATTACCGATATCTTTTACGTGTCCTTTAAAATAAAGCGCGCTGATGCTGTTTTCATGACATATATAGTCACTGTATCACAAATGTCAGTGCACTATTAAAGGTCCGGCATCTACTTGCTAAAGTCCTTTAAGTGTCTATATTTAGACAACGTATCTTTCGCGACAGACAAACGCTATCTTTAGAAAGTTACCACAACATTAACGGGACCATTTTTGCCGACGTTCCTTTAAATATGATACAAAGGACAGCGGGCCGGTATCTTTTTCGTGATGGCTAAGGTCTATCTGAAGGATAAAAAAGAATAATACACTTAACAACATTTCAGACGACGGGCGGTCTTGTGTGAAGTGTCCAGTTACATTTTGAATTGTATTAATCATATATATTAATTATAGTACTTTTGTAAAATGACTGCACATCATAAAATAGTACTGTAAAATAGGCCTACACCTAGCAGAATTGTGCATCATTACGAAGCCAAACTGTGTACTTGGTTTCAGGAGCAACTCTATCATGTATATCTACAACTTTATCACTTTCACTCTACCGCTCTTGCTGTATGCTGTAATACAAGGATGCAGTGCAGCGGACCAAGACGAGGTAAGGATCCCTCATATTGTCACATTTGTGCATCTACTTTATTAAACAGGGTAAGCAAGTGTTTTTATTTTGACGCCTTGACATAAGCTTATATTTTAGTGTATTAAATTTTCTGTTTGATTCATTCATTACGATCAGCTCGGTTAAAGTCTGCATGGCACTCATTTTCAAAGTACGGCAGTGCCTTCCTCCAAAAGTTAATTTCTTGAAACTCATATAAATTAGAAATAAGTAAAAGAGTTTTCGATGGGCTTAATAACATGTTTGTTTTATGATTTCGGTGACTTGACCATCCCATCATCTAACAAGTTGTAAACAAATAAATATTTACAGAAACCATATTCAATGTTACAACGCAAATATACGTTTATAGACGTTTACATTTTTAAAAGTGTCAGTTTTCTTTTCGATCCATCTTAGATCATACTCATCATTGCCTAGCATAAACAAATGTATTTCTATTGAACACAATATACGAAGTGTAAAATGAAAAAAATTGTGTAGTTGTAAACTCTGTTGCCAGCAACTGCAATTCAGATAGTACTGTTATATGGCGAAATATTATTGTTATTAATAATGCGCTTAATACCATGGCTGGTAAATATTAAAAATCACTACTCATCGTGTACTGGCCAAACTTGATTTTAGACACATAGTTTAGTGATGAAAAATGATTCTAGAGACGTTATAAATAGCCCTACGTAAACAATTTTTTGTGAGGTTATTTTTAAGTTATTTTAGGTTAATTTAGATTAGGTTAAGTTATACTAGATTAGTTTATGTTAGATAACCTAACTTTAGCTAACCTAACATTACGTTTGGTATGGTATGGTTACCTTATCTAAATTAATCTCATCTAAAGTAACCTAACAAATATTAAAAAAAAAAATTTGTTAGGTTAGTTAAGGTTAGGTAACCTAACCTTACCTAGCCGTACACAACATAACATTAGGTTATGTAAGGTTAGGTTTCCTAACTTAAACAAACCACAACTAACCTAAAATTACCTAACATAACCTAACATAAACTAACCTAAAATAACCTAACATAACAAAAATAATTTTCTATAAACGTTTTACATAATAAACTAGATGTATAAAATAAATGGTTTGGCCGGTACACGATGAGTAGTGATTTTTAATATTTACCTTCTTAGTCACTATGGTTTTATCGGTGCAGTAGATTTGTGTGTGTGTATATATAGGTGTGCGTGTGTGTGTTAGTAGGAGAGAGAGAGAGAGAGAGAGAGAGAGAGAGAGAGAGAGAGAGAGAGTGTGTGTGTGTGTGTGTGCGCGTGTGCAGCGTATCCATAAACACTGCATCATAAGCACTCCATGCGAATCCTAGGTTAAAATGGAGACGAAATTGTTAGAGGCGAAGTGTGTACGGTGACATTATATGCGCGCTATTTGGCAACACTGCACAGAGAAAGTCTCCTCTTGCATTCCACGGCCAGATATTATTTCGTGTATGTTACGTGAAGCAAACGTAGAATCGTGTTTGGACTGCTTGGGATTTGAACCCGCACTTCTAACATCATAATATGTAGGTCAGGACAGTAGCAGTAACATAAGTAAGGTATCTGTGGAGCGCAAGACAGGACTAAATACAGAGCTTTGTTGCCACACTGTGCATATAAAATGTTATCGTACAACATTTTGCTGCTGAGATTTTCGTCTCCAATTTAGCCCGGGAATCGCGTAGTGTGCTTATCATGATTCTGTTTCTGGACGTACGATATATGATATTAAATGTAATTATGTTACACACTTTGCAAACTGATTTATTGTAAAACTGAAGTAAAGTTATACAATGCAAGCTTATGGTTGGCATAAACGTAAGAAAGGAATTCGCAATTGGAAATTTACATTTAAAAGCAACATTTGTTAAAATACCAAAAGTAAGGATAAATAAATATGACATTACAAGTGCGTTTTAATAATAAGGTTTGCATCTGTGAAAAAAAAATTTCGAATTCCTGTCACTTTCGTTAAATAATGGGGTTGCTGGAACTCGTGTGTATCGCGTGTTGCCTACCTGTAAGGCTACACATTTTCAATGTCTATGATCTCGTAAACTGTTCACTTGAGGTCTGTTGCAACAAGGCACGACTTAATTGGTTTACTGGTGCATCTTGCTACAAACAGCAAAAAAGTGTAGTGGTAAACAATACTGTGCCAAAATAAGGTTTGACTAACCCCATTAGCTACTGAATATGAAAGGAATTCAAAACCATTTTATACAGATTGCAGTTATAGATATTATTAAACAACACCCGCATATACAATATTTATTTTGACTTGTTTTTGGTTGTTTTAACAAATATTGTTTTTCTATATCAATTTTAATTGAGAATTCTTCCCTATTGATCTGCTTTAACAAAACATTTTTATAAGAAAAGTTTACCTAATTGTTTACAAGGAATCATTTCGCAAAGTTGGTAACATGCATTCGCAAACATCTGGTATATCGTCACAAACGACCATATGGGGGGATTTATTTTAGGAGTACAACCAGAAACAAACATAAACGAAGTATAGGGGCAAAACACCAGCTCTGCGACTCGCCGTACCGTACAGATTGCATGGTTTCAGACTCAGAATAGAGCCCGTCTGTTACCAGCAAATAAAACCCGCCAGGAAAGGTAATAGCTACCTTATCACTTAAAATGAAAACTGTAAACTGGGGGATCAGAGAACAACCATACTAATAGTTGTTTAAAACATCTGCAAATTCTATTAACAACCAATTCAACACTTTATTAAACAGAATACTTTATAAAAGTTATGGAGATTATGTTTTTTTAATAGAGTGTAGCGAAGTGACACATGTTTGAAAATCTTGTAACACGAGGAATCTAAAATCGACGTTTACATTTGCCTACACGACTTTGTAAAATTTCAAATAATAATTTTTTCCTTAAATCTCAATTATGAAATTGTTCAGAATGTAACTTTTGAACAATCTTTCAGTACTTTCCGACCTAATTATAAGCAAGTATTTAAATATTTCTGCAGAAGATTACAACAGCTACGATGCTCACCTAATATTTTTAATTAAAAAATGTCCCTGTTGCTGATAATTTTGTCTTATTTTCAGCCTGCTCGGTCCGGATATATCCCTGATACTGTTTTCTCAAAATTAAAATTTATAAAAAAGACGCGTACGTAATTATCTTCAAAGTGTGCAAAACAATTCATTACACATAATGATAAAACAAATGAAGTATCCACGTGTTCTTGCATATTTTTACTTTCCCTTAGCAAGATCATGTGGATATTTCATTTGTTTTATCATTATATCTAAAAAATTGTTTTGCACACTTTGAAGATAATTGCGTACGTGTCTATCGTAGAAAATAAATATCTTTAAGAGATTGAAGATGAGAATTGAAGAAAAAATATTTTCTCATAGCCAACATATTGTGATTTAAAACTGGTCTCTGTGCACGTTCCACATGTTACAAGTGTTCAAAATGTTGGCCATTAACATAGTTTATTTATTTTTCCACGCATGAAACCTGACTACTACAAAAAATAATTTGGTTTAACTTGTTTCAACCTTTTAAAACCTCAAAATTCAACAATAATTAAACTTGTCGAAATTCGAATTTATAAAATTATTGAAAAAATGGGCAACCCTTATACGTCTCCTTTACACACACACACACACACACACACACGCACACACACACACACACATATATATATATATAATTACATCTCCCAATAAAAAATTATGTCTTACGTGAATGTTTGTGAATTCAGATGTAGTCTAGCATCAAAGAAAAAAAAAATACTCTGCCTGTATAAAAACTATCAACTAACCATTACTTAGTTCTACCTTAACTACCGGCGGAAAACTAATGTTTCCAGTGCGGACCTTTCCAAACGACAGCCAGGGGCAGCTAAGCCCTCAGTACCAGGCTCTCTGTCAACACCTACACTTCACTTTTCCCATAGTACCACAATTCCGGCACACTGCCAGTACCATAGCTGTTTGGAGGGGCCTGCCCTACCAAGGCAAACACTTCACTATTTTAATCTACATTTTAGCACGGCAGAGGTACCACAAAGGCCTCTCGTCCCATTAACACGTCTTAACCTGGCAGTGACATCAGAAAGACTTCCCAAACAAGGCATGTGTCAACACCTTAGCGTGGCGAACACCAGAGCACTGTACTTCACAAGTAACGGCCCTCCTTTCCAGGCGAAAAACTGCTGATAGGAGAGGTGACTGACCCACGGAAATACGGCCACCCTGGTGCAAGTAACCATCGAGCTCGCACAGAGGTGATAGTGCCTGGAGAACAAACCGAGCCCCGTTTTCTCACAGCAGAGTCAGGAACCAGTAAAACACTCCAAATGAGACTTAATAATAAAATCAAAATAATTTTACTCACATACACATGTATGTATGTATGTGGTATGCGTGTGTATGTGTGTATGTATGTGTGTATGTATGTATGTATGTATGTAGGTATGTATGTAGGTATGTGTGTACGTATGTATGTACGTGATGTAGGGAAATTTATAGCCCAAACTCCAGTAGGTGTTTCATTGTAAAAAAGTAAGCCGACAATATATGGGGCATTTTCAAGACAAGTAAATAGTCAAGGAATTATGAACCCTATAAAATATCAAAAAATATATGGAGCTAAATAAATATTCCGCGACTGATTTTAAGTATTATTGCCATCTTTCATATGTAGAACTTTAGCCCTTAAGACCTTTCCCTTTCATGAAAATAATAGGGGTGGTCATCCTCATTTTGCATAAAATACTTTGCCGTCAGTTTTCATGAACATTTCATGTTGTCTATTCAAGCAGTGCATCGTAAGGAACAATTAAGGTCGTCTTTTTGCATATATTTAAGCTAAAAATTGGTGTGTGTAGAAATTACTTTAGACATAAAACGTATCGCAATAGCCACTTTTTTAAAAACACTCCGCAATACTATTAATGGACTTTTAAAAAAATTATAAATAAAATTTAAAACTGTTGTACTGGACCATGTAGCTGGAGATGAGGCAGCAAATTATGTACATATAATTCATTTAATTAAATATAATTCTTGAAGCTTTGTACACAATTACAAAGATTTAGCTTATATAGTCTCATTAATGAAACGTGAAACAATATAGTTTACTAACTTTAATACCATTTTTTTACAAGCGTAGTAAAACTTGTTTTAAAAATTTTTGAATAAATTTTACAGACACAATGGCAGCGATAGCTAAAATGATGGACGAAAACAATTTTAATTTCAAAAGCTCAGTGTAAGAGTGTGAAAGAAACGCAGGTCTAATTTTAACCAAACATTAGCAACATTTTTCTATACTTGATGCGTGCTTATTCTACAGATAACTACATAACAATTTAAAGAATGATAGTAATAAAGTACACTACTAAATATACTAAAAAGAGTATATGTTTAAAACCAGAAAAAGTAACGCTGAAAAGACACTTGAAAAATAATAGGCTAATTATAATCTACGAAGTAAACTAAGAAGGTTACATTCAAAGCTCAGCTCAGTTGTACGTACAATGACTTACGCATATGCGATATGTGAAGTACACATGACTAAAATGTGTTTAATTTTTCGTTTCTTTTTACTATGTTGTCCGCGACACTTAGCTGAGAGCGTGGAGTAAAAAGTAAGAAAATTGAAAGATGGGCAACTGTTGAATAATACCCAGGTAGCATACAATCTTACGGCAAGCTTGCATTTTACTTGAATTACGCTTGCCGTAACAAGCTTGTGTACGAAACTTGCATTGCAATCTTGAGTTTGACATGCAATAGTAAGCTTGCTAACGAAACTTACTGCAAGCCAGAGTCAAGCTTGCAACAAGATTGTATTTCACATGAATTTGACTTATTTAACAAGCTTGCTCACGTGTCATGTACTAAGCTTAAGCTTATATTACGCTAGTGCGCCTGCGGCTTTACTCGCTTGCCTACTCACATCAGATAATATTTATTTTAATTGGAAAACCTCTTTGTACACCAGATAGGTAGATCCACCATCAAGTGTTAGACAGACAAATATGCTAGATGAGTTAACTCTGTAATAGGATAAGTAGCTTCAGTTGTCCACGCGAAAAGCAGTCTTTAAGTTTGTTTCTGATACTAACAGCGACTTTGTCTTGGTCTTATTTATAGTCACAGCAATATTGACGTTGTGGGGTAATTACAGACTCTTTATAGTAACAGGTTGTCCAATTAAATACGTTGTTTACGTACGTGGAATTGCGACTGATTTCCCCCGAGAACAACCATTGGTGATGTTGCCCTCATTAACATATTGGTTTTTCAAAACATTCACACGAAGCTAAGTGGCATTAGGAAGTTTTGGCGGGGTAACGTTTCGCAGAAATATAAACGTATTTGTTGCCCCAACCTTGAGGTTAGTGAGATGGTATATGTGGGCTGATGCTGTCGAGGAACTTCAGTAGATAGTGGACTGCATAATACATTTTCACCAGTTTTGAACTTCATTCAAGTTGCACTAATTTCATCTGCCTTGCAGTTTTTGTGTGTCAGACTTGCACATTTGAACAACCCTTAAAGGAATTTGAACCCAGAACCTCCCAAACAGTAGAGTGGAGCTACAAACATCTGCGCCACATAACGTCGAAATTATTAATGAAAACTAATTTTAAAAAGAAAATATTACTTTCCTGAGCTTGTTGAGGTTGTACAACACGTCTCGATAGAACGGTAGAATGAAACTCCAGAATAATTGATTTCTCGCTGGTCGTATACTTTTTCATCGGATTGTCTGCCTTGAAAGTTGACGAGCTGAGTTTTCTTCTCAATAATTAAGTTCCATTATATAATAAAAATACTTGCATTACTTTTTTTAGGTACTTACAAAGCATAATTCTGATTCAAATACAACATAAATATCCCTACCGATTAGATAAGTATAATCGGCTTATAGAAAACAAATTTTATGTCTTTTCCATTCCTTTAAGTGTCGAATTTCGAAAAGTCTTAATTTCACATCATAAATATTTGTTTAAGTAGCCTATCCAAGTGAAGAGAAAATCACGATGATAGCTCATTCAGTCAAAGCAAAATCGATCATTCATTAAAAAACACGTATAACCCCTGTAGAGCACTGAGAGTTCTAATTTTAAAAAATCTTTAAACCTCTTTGCAGCCACTTACCTAATCATTATCCTGAAGCAAAAATAAACTGAACATCTCGATGGGTTCCATATATATATATATATATATATATATATATATATATATATACACACATTCCAGGTATTTTCACCTCCTAAGAGACTGGATGTCTAAATACCCTTGATTCACAGTTTATGCTACTTTACTACTGTCTCTTGAACCTGAAAAACACGACAATAGCCCGCCGGGTTCTAGAAATTTCGACGATTATTTGAAAACACATTTAATCACAGTTCACCCCTTATCGTCTCCTTAGGTGGCGAATTTTCAAAATTCGTGAAATCACTTTTCTAGTATTTCAGTATGGATTAATCTTAAACAAAAATCACGTTCCAATATAAGTATCAATGGGGTCGATATATAGCGATTATGAATAGAAAACACATTTCACCACTTTTTTACCTCTTTAGTGCCAAAATCGGAAAATGTATTTAAATGGTATTTTAAATATTTACACAATCATCTATCAAAAGCAAAGAGCACTACGATTTCTCTATTGGTTCGATAGAGGTGTAGGAATAATCGAAAACACATTTCACTTATTTTCACCCCTTTAATTATCAAATTTCGAAACGTCTTGGAGTGCTGTCGTAGTAATTTTTACACGTCACCAATTGGAGTAAATATCACTACGATAGCCAACTGTGTTTCAGTGATATGGACGATTAATAAAAAAAATACTTTCCCCCTTTTTACTGCTTGGGTGTCGAATAAAAAAAAAGTCCTAAAAATACTTTTTGGATATTTACGTAAGCATCATTTCGAAGTGAAAACCAACTCTCTATCCCGAAGGATTCGATAGATATCGATAACTAAACAGAAACAAGTTTAAAGTCTTTTCATCCCCTTAAATGTTGAAATTCGAAGACTCTTGAAATTGGCTAGAATGGATTTTTATGTTTGTCCCATTAAGTAAAAATCACGATGATAGACCGACGGGTTTGAGCTCTATCGACGTTTGTTCGGAAATACACTTCACCCCTTTTCACCCCTTAGAGGTCGAATTTCGGAAAATACTTTCATAATGCTCGCCTACGACCTGAGGGGAAACCACACAAACAATGTCACGATTCTAGGTCCAGTGGTTTGGGCTGCAGTTTGATATGTCAGTCAGCCAGTGTTCTCTTTCTTACACAGAGATTTTCATTTGACTTAACAATTTTGTTAATTTTTTTTCTATGTGTTAACCGAAACTGATAGAGCTATATTTAAACATTAACTTTGTAAACGAACAATCACATTGCTAAGTTATATAGTTTTATATACTAGCTGAAAAAACGTGCATGCTATTATGTACAATCAACAAAAAAATTCAACGGTATTCTTTATTAACATTGTTAAAAAATTCAGTTACCTTAGCATTTTAAAAACAGAGCTCATTCTCTTACAACTGAATCCCATTACACTCTCTTATGCGTTCGCCATGGTCTTGTGGTTAGCAAGTCTGCTCATATACTTAAGCCTCATTGGTTCGAATTCCGGCACAAGAACAGAATTTTCACGTTTGTAAAAAATATTCGAATTCAAAGAGTGAGTAATATAAACTATAAAAAATTGATAAAGTCAAAAATATATAGTGGAAACAAAATAAGACCTTACTATGCAGGCTTGTGAAGTAAAACATGCAGCATGCAAGCTTGCAGAATAACTGTCACGGCAATCTTGCTACAAGCTGTTTTGGTGGAGACTAGCATGCTACAAGCTTTCTAGCTTACCGTTTCACGCTTAGAGTTAGCTGAATTTGATATATGGGCATACTTTAAATTAATTATTAACTGCAAAATTAATTTTAAAATTGTGTTTGTGAAATGCATGACTGCCACACTAGTTAAACAAAGACACCTCTGATAATAATTCCACTGTTCACAGCTGGTCCACGATACACTTGAAGATATATTGCAAGAAATCAGCCAGAAATTGGAAAACATTGGTGGTGAAATGAAAGAAAGTCGGCATCTGCACGCACAGAATGTTGATGCATTAAGAGACTTAAGCTCTCTACCAAGTAAGGTAAGTGAAATGCAGACCACACATTAATATACAGAAACATTACATGAACAGTGACTGTACTCATAAATACAAAGTACCCAAGAGCAATATACGTTGTAACCTGCTTAAAATCAGTTGCGTCAGACTAAACACGAAAATGTAATTGCGATGTTTTATGTACGGGTATCCGTAGTATATTTCGGGACATTTGACATAATATTTTTTAAATAATAGTTTTATGCCCAAATAATTTTTTTTGTTGTTCATCGTACAATAATTTAGGTCTGTATTGTTTGATATTTAAACATTTCTTTCTATAATAGTTTAGTATTTTCTCTTTTTTTTTTTTTTTAGTTATATCCAGACGCAATGGCGTTTAACCAGATTATATATATATATATATATATAGTATATGTATATATACTATATATATACATATACTATATATATACATATACTATATATATACATATACTATATATATATAGTTTACTTACATTAATCATCTGATTTGTGGGCAAATTGCTATTTCACACGTAGGCAACATTCTAAGTGAAACAAACAATTGTAGTAAATTATCGAAAACGTGTATTCTATTGCAAGTAACACGAAATATCAATAAATTAACTACTACACAGAAGATCAATTATAAACATGAAAACTTTATAAAATACATATTATTTGTATAAATCGCACTGAATTTTCCTTTGCTGAGTGGTTTAATAGGAACTCGAATGACATTTGAAAATGTATTTCAATAAAAATAACTTTATAAACTGTTCCGTGATCTGTTTCTTATATACTTATAACTGTGGAAAGGTGATTATTTTTCTACAAAAGTAGATAGGAATAGGGGGTGCACTTTGGTGGAGCGTGTCGCCGGAGCTCGGAGCCTCGGCCGCCATCTTGGATTTTCCTCAAAATTTTCCTTTTTTCCCTCAAAATTTCCCTTTTCCCCTCAAAATCTGCTCATTTTGACTCAAAATTTCCCTTTTTTCCCTCAAAATTTCCCAAATTTCCCTCCAACCACCGAGTCATTGACCCAAAATTGACCTTGACCCTCCGGCTGCTTAAAGCGGCAAACTGACTCAATTTCGCGAGTCAGCTCGAGGCTGTCACAGGGAGCCGCCATTTTGTTGACGCGGCCATCTTGTCTTCTGGAAGGTCATGCTCTATCATTCCTTCTGGGAATTGGTCTAGAACATTCGTCATGGCAGTCGCCATCTTGTATTCTAGATTTAAATGACTAGAATATTCTTATTATTTTGTTATATCATTCTAATGGTGGTCGTCATCTTGTCTAACATATATTCGTATTACTTTTTCATGCTCTATCATTCAGGGAAGATCGCCATCTTGTATTCTGGAAGGTTATGCTCTATCATTCCTTCTGGGAATTGGTCTAGAACATTCGTTAGGTCATGGCAGTCACCATCTTGTGTTCTAGATTTAAATGACTAGAATATTCTTATTATTTTGATATATCATTCTAATGGTGGTCGCCATCTTGTCTAGCTTATTGCTTTTTCATGCTCTATCATTCTGGAGACGATCGACATCTTGTCTTCTGGAAGGTCATGCTCTATCATTCTGGGGCAGTCGCCATCTTGTCATCTAGATTAAAATGACTAGAATATTCTTATTATTTTTATATATCATTCCAATGGTGGTCGCCATCTTGTCTTGAATATTACTTTTTCATGCTCTATCATTCTGGGTCGCCACCATCTTGTCTTCTGGAAGGTCATGCTCTATCATTCCTTCTGGTAATTGGTCTAGAATATTCGTTAGACCATGGTGATCGCCATCTTGTCTTCTATATTGTCATGCTCTCTCATTCTTCAGGGAATTAAATTACTAGAATATTCTTATTATTTTTATGCTGTATAGTTCTTATTGTGGTCGCCATCTTGCCTAGTCAATCACTCTTCAAGGATTTGACTAGAATATTCGCATTACTTTTTAATGCTCTATCATTCTGGGGAGCCAGTCGCCATCTTGTCTTCTAGATGCTCATACTGTATCATTCCTTCTGGGAATTGGTCTAGAAAATTCGTTAGGCCATGGCAGTCGCCATCTTGTCTTCCAGATAGTCATGCTCTTTCGTTCATTGACTAGAACATTCGTATTACTTTCTCGTGCTATATAATTCCGGAGCAGTCGCCATCTTGCCTTCTGAAAGGTATTGCTCTATCATTCTTTCGGGTTTAGACTAGAAAATTCTTTATGTATTTTTATGTATAACCATTATAATAGCCATCTCACCTTCTAGATGGTTATACTCTCTCAATCATTGGGGATTTAACTGACTAGAATATTCGTATTATTTTCTCATGGTCTATCATTCTGGGGACAGACGTCATATTGCCTTATAGAAGGCTCTAATTCTTCAGAGATTTAATTGACAAGAATATTCATATTATTTGTATGCACTGTCATTCTTACGATAGTTGGCATCTTGTCTAGACCATGCTATATCATTCTTCAGGGATATAACTGACTTGAATATTCGTATTATTTTCTAATGCTCTATCATTTCGTCGTCATCTTGTCTTCTTAAAAACCATGCTGTTTCATTCCTTCAGGTAATGACTAGAAAATTCCTTACATGTATTATGAGGATACTTATGATAGCCGCCATCATTCATACTAGGAGGTAATGCTGTCTCGTTCCTTTAGTGTTTTCAACTGACTAGAATAATTACTTCAATCTCTATAAGTTTTTATAATAATTACCATTTTTTTCATTCTAGAAGGTCATGTTCTATCATTTATTTGAATATTAAATTGTTCAGAATATGCATGTTTCTCTTGCTCTATCATATTCGAGCAGGAAGAAGGTTTTTTGTCTAGATTGTCATTATTCTGTAATTCTTGCAAGGTATAAATTGTCTATAATAATCCTTTAAGGGGAATGTTCGATGGGGTTTTTTTATACTATCAATCATACGGAGGATTAAATAGAATATATCTCTCCCCGTCGTATTTTATTTCGTTACAGAGCTACTTTGAAGTGGTCAGAATGGCGTCTTCTACACGCTTAACGTAATCGCGGAGGTAGTGTCTCACCAAGGTTACAGTATTACACTCTACGTCTCTCCCTCCTGACACAATTCAGCTATCCTTTTGTACACATATTTGCATAAACTACAAGTATGGTTGTAGTATTAAATTAAACGGCCAATCATAGCTTTCTAATAAACGATACTGCTTGTACCAACTGTACAATCTGTCACTATTATTTCCATGTGTAGAAATTCCAGCCTGAAGAAATAATATATCTCTACTCAGCACGTCGCTCCAAGTCAGCATCATTGTCGTCAAGAAGCGAAGAGCAAGTGAACTATTAAAGCTTATTTATTTTTCTTGGAATAAAATGCCATTAAAACCATAGCAATACGCTCATCATACTTAGTAGCATTAAAATTTCACAAAAAGAATTGGACGAAATTCAGTGAAAGGGAAGAGACTAGAGATTAAATACTTATTACAAAAATTCAAGCTATGTATATGATTACTTCACCGAAGAATAAAAGCGACATCATACATGTATTCAAATACCAAAGAGCCGTCAAGGAAATCAATTACATCTCAGAAGTTTTTTCACTTGATTCGACGTTAGTTAAACAGGAGGTTACTGCCAATAAGAAAAAAGTTCACTGACACATTAGCAAATACTTTGACGACTACGCATCTTTATTTGACCAGCTAGTTTCCCAACATATATCTTCTAGAAACATTAAGTTTTCTCTAAGAAAGAAAATAACATTAAGTCACACTAAACAGTTGCTAGAGCTATGAACAATAAAAATTCGTTTCCATGTGCAGGCTTCCATGTCCGATTAAAAAGTAAATTTAAAAAACTAAGCTCAAGAGATGCATAAATTTATTCGCCTTGCAGTGCACTGCAAATATATTGACGACGACTCGTCATGATAGTTCCCCGCTTACATTTCCACAAGGAATAAAATTCTCGTTCACCTACATCGCGAAAGACAACAAGTGGGGGAAGTAATGCATGTGCAAACGCCCGACTGAACGGCTTCGCACAGGTACAGCGAGTTAATACCTACCTTCCCTCCCTGGGGACAGGGGAACGTGATTGATAATTCGTCTAGGAGGAAGGGGATTGTACATTTAAATAACAGTTTTATCAGTTAATTAAAATTGTTTATTTCATAAATTTATTATTTTCGCATACATGATACAGTAACTCGACGGTTGCAGACTCAAGCCACGTAGGGTACCTTAAAACTTTTTGCACGAGATCTGTAGTGGATCTAACACATTTGTTCTCAGTTGTAGATGGTTGACGGCAGCTAGTGTCCAACCTGACCCCTTCATAGTCATTTCTTCTTCCTCACGACAGATTTTCTGTATACTATTTTCAATGCTGCTTTCGATGTCATCTAAATTAT
>PNEQ01097698.1:0-19622 GCA_003012365.1 Medauroidea extradentata
TCACGCCAATCAAGTCTAATTATAATGTATGTATGAATGTCAATAAGATCATAAGTAAATATTTTGAAGTGTATTAAATACAGACAGGTCGAGTTCGTCATATGTTCTTTCACTAATGTTGTATTCAAATACGAAAATACACGGAACTACGTACAATAAATCGCTACCAACCATACAAGCAGTAAAGTAACTCTTGTTAATGGTGATGTATATGCAGTAACGGCTAGTGATTTTTTTCAAAGGTTAAATCTTTAGTGCTCACTTTATTCCGAATGGCCTATAGCCGTGTGCTGTATGGCTTCTATGTCTGTCACCAGGGGGTTGAGGCAGCTAGAGCTTCACACCTGCTACCCTCCTCAGATTAACTACCTACACCGTCAAAAATTTGGCGCTCAAATTTTGACTCAAATCCTCAAAGAAAACCTATGCTAGTTGAGCGCTATTCTTTTAGAGGCGGTGATGCGCACAGTAATTTTTTTTCTAAATTTACAAAAAAAAAATCTTTGGAAACGAAACTTATTGTGGTTTTACAAAAAAAATATTAAAATATTACATTTAATGCTTGTAAATGTACAAATAGGCCGTGTATTTACAAAAATGTTTGTATGTTTACGATTAATAACAGTACATTTAGGACACACAAATTCTTGGACATTTGGAAAAAATTGTTTGAAATGTCAAAATTTTTTTTGTCCCACCAGTTTCCATATTTTTACGTAAATGTATAAAATATATGGTAAAATGTGAAAGGCCATCGAAGATTATTTTGTTTCAGATCACACATTCTGCTTTTTAACATTATATATGTATATATTCTATTAGTCGCCAGAGGTATTTGAAAGGTGTAGACCATTTCAGTGACCTGCGACTTTCTTGTTGTAGTACCTACACTGACAAACGTTTTGACGTGAATTCAGAAGCTTTTTGTTGTAAAAGTGCAGTAATTGTTATTTTTTGTGCGGTGGTGAGTGTACAAATGTAAGCCTTGGGGCCCGCAAGCTTCTAGGCTCGTTGCAGTCCATGGTATGCAAGTTAGATAGGAAACTGTATTATACTGTTGTACGCATGGGAAGCCAAAGGATGGAACTACATATTCAATTATGTACTTTCCTCTTTTACCTTCAGCAGACTGAGCGCTCAAGATATAACGGTATCACTTCCAGCCGTGTTCACGATTTTTTTTATCTCTTGAATGGCATACCTTAGGACTAAAGTAATAAAGTTGCGTCCATCGATAACAGCTTCATACAGTGTATAACAAAAGTTTAGGACCACCCTTATAAGTGTCGTAAGTTCGCCATAAAAACAAATTAATTAAATTTATGTATGATGAAACTTTTTTTTATTTATGTAACTATATTGCCTAAGAGGCCTACTAGTAACATATTCTGCGTTGTCTGCAGGGCAGAAAGAAATACACTTCAGCCTCAGCGTATGACATGTGCTTCAAGTTGAAATACAAAAATTATGATGTAAACAAAAGTAATATATTTTTTAATAAAACAATGCAATTACCTTATAAACATGCTAAAATAACCTCTAAAAATTCTGACTAACCCTTCATAATTTTTACAAATGTTTTAGTGATAGAACAACACCAAATAATTTTTCCATTATAAATATGTATACAAGTTATATATTTAAAGATATCAGTCATAAAAATTACGTTTATAATTACAATTTAAAGCTCTTACACTAATGCTGTTATGTACGTGACCATTTCATAGTCAACAGAGCCACCCTTATTTTTCGAACAACTGTGGACACGTTTTCGCAAGCTCAAGATCAATTTTCTGCTTTCTTGTGGCGTGATTTCGTTGCAAGCTTCCGATATCTTCTCACGAAGTTCGTGGACATTTCTTGGTCTTTGGGCGGCAACACGAAGGCCAATGACGTTCCATAGATTTATATGGAATTTAAATCTAGGCTCCTAGCAGGCCATTGAAAGAATGTGATTTACTTTCCTTGAAACAGTCTCATTGTTACAGCAGATGTGTGGCGAGGAGCGTTATCTTGCTGATAAACAAAATACCCACCGAGAAGTTTCTGGGCGGACGGCAGCACGTTCTCCTGCATGGTATCTTCGAGAATGCATGGCGCCTTCAACGTATCTCAATATCCCGGTATCGTCAGTCGACATGCAACCCCAGATCATGACTGACCACCTTCTCCTTGAACAGCTGGTACGAGACAATCTGTACGAAATTTCTCCGTCATTGTCCTCGTTACTTTCATTTTTCATGAACTATAGAGCAGAAATATAGATTCACCGCTGAATAGGACCTTTCCCCAATGTTCAGTGTACTAGTTTCTTTTCCCCTGCGCCATATGTTGCAGTTACACATGTAAGTATTATTCGACAGTAGTTTCTTCAGAAGAACATAAGGCATACAGTCTGTTTTGCCTAAGTCGACGAGGAATCGCCACAGTCGAAACTTTTACCGCAGTGGAATATTCAAACCCCGTATTTATTTTTGGTAGACTTAACTTGCGATAGGTTTTCGCCACTTTACAAGTTAATCTATCTTCGCGCACAGATGTAGCTCTAGGTCGGCTACAGCTCCGATTATTCTCCACTTCACTCAGCTCTGCAAGCGTATTTTTTATTGTATTCGCAACGCAGCTCTTAACACATAACTCTTCCTCTCCAGTAACTATGAAAATTTTCATATGCGTTTAATGTTTTCTTTGTTTTATATTCATATTAATTTACTACAAATTAGTTTGCAGCAAAATATAGCTCCAAGGTAAATGAGAATTGATGGTGGAATTAGTTAAATACTATTATATAATCGTAAAAGTCGCAAGAAATTTCAAACAGCTAAGAATAATAAATTAAATGTCTTCCTAAATATTATTAAACACAGCTAAATTATTACAATTGAATTGCCGGATCTTTAATGTAATTTTTCAGTACGTGTTTTTGGACAAATTTATACTAATATTAAGTATTAAAGTATTACAGAGCTACAAACATATTCATTCTACTATATATTTTTTTATTTTACACTGCTATTAATTGCACAATAATAATGTTACATTATTTTAGAAGAAGTAGAAATATTACTGAAATACGTTACATTTTTCATCGGATGGAGTTTGCTGAGTAAGATGTGAAATATGAAACGTGAGAGATAACTATTTTTAATTTTAGGGTATCGCGTGAATTAAAATCGTCGTGATTAGCTTAATTCTTAACTATAACAAAAATTAACGTTTGGATCGGAATTTTTGTTGTATACGTACTGGAAAAATATCTCACGGAAAGACTTAACGCAATTAATGAGTGCTTGGTAATCATGCAGTTGCACCCCATATAAGAAATAAAATAATGAGAAGAAAAAGCTTCGCGTTCAAACACCACGCATATTTTTTGTTATCCTCTAATAGTGAGCATTATTAACATAATACAAATATACTGTAAAGAAAATATTTTATTTCGGGAAGTTGATCTTGCGTTAAAACGATAATTGCCCTATAACAAATACATTACAAAAACTTCACTTTGGTGTTACAATTTTTTTTTAAAACAAGCTTAAATAGATTACATTTTAATTTTCAATGTAGCAATGCTAATACATTTTTCAACATACGGCTCGCTTTAAGAAACACTTAATCGTGAGTAATATTACTGAACTTATATATATATATATTTTTTTTTTTTCTTGATTCTAACTCAACTTTTTGTTCACATTGCTATTTACTTTAAAGGAATATTCTTTTGCGGCAAATATACCTTACAATGACTCAGTACTAAACTGAATTTTTCTTTACTGAAACAAAAGCTATGTTTTAACAATGGAATAGTTTTTAGTGAGTATGTGTGGCTGTGGATTGATTTCGCAAATTGAAAATATTCCTAACTAGTTGATACGTGTACCAGGCGGTCACCATAATATAGCATGAATTTTAAAAAGTTATTTAGTTATTATGCTATAGTCGTTTGTGCCAGTTATATTAGTGCTGTAATGGGATAACTGGTGGTTATTATTTAACAATATGAGATTCTGTACGTTTATGATATTATTTGCACAGAGGAAATACATATATTAAGTGTCAAGAAACGAAAAGATGAGAAGAAAAGAAGAAAGTCCAGTCGTACAGATACGGATCAGAGAAGTTACATGGAAATGGCACCAATGATGGACGAAAGTTAAGAACAACACAAATGAACACGGCAACATTGATGGACGTAGACAAGAAAAAAAACCATAGCAATATCACAGACTCTTCATGTTCTTGTGCTTAGTCATATCACGTTTTTATGGGTTTTCTGCTGTTCAACAACACTCGCTAGTGGTGAATATCCAACAAAACTGTTCAGTTTGTCAACTTCAGTTCCGTTTAAATTCTTAACATCTTCATTGAAGTGCACATTATTAGAGATGGTGAAGCGTCACGAATGCAACGACCTGCATGTTAGAATCAAATATCCTATATATACTCAACCCCTGTCTATTCGTTCATTGTCTGCTGTTTCACTGAGTAGCAGTTAGTGGACAAATGGTCGGGACTTGAGTATGCATAGGATATATGATTCTAACATTCAGGTAATTGAATTCGCGAAATTTCGCCATCTCTAATTGTTAATAATTTTACTGTTCACTGTTGAAGGCTGTTAGTTACGGTTTCAGTATTCTCTATTATATCAAGTATAAATACTGAATTGTTATAGTAAAACTGATGGAAAAGAAGAGGATTTATTGAAATCAAATATGCTTGAAATACTCTATAACTATACTAGCGCGACCACGCCTTTGCTCGCGTTAGTCACAACAAAGTTGACGCTGTGGGGTAATTACAGACTATTAAATATAAGAGGTCACTCGAATGAAATACGTAGTCTACGTTTTATTAAGACTGATTTCCTTCGAACACAATCATTGGTGATGGTGTCCTTAACAACATGTTCGTTTTTCAAAACCTTCAGTTGTATTTAATGGCATTTTGGTGGGATAATGTTACGCTGAAATATAAACGTATTTGGTGCCCTAACCTTGAGGTTAGTGAGATGGTATATCGATGATGAAGATGCAAAACCTCGTATGTCACAATTGGAAAGAGCTCGGATGGGTGGATAAACTGGAGATGAAATCTTACTGGCGTGGAAGGAATTTTACAGCCCTTTAGTTTGCATCAATACAATAAAATGTGCTTTGGAAAAAAGAAAAAAAAAAAACAATTTATTGGACATTCTTGTTATTGCCGAGGAACAATGTGTAAAAATGTAAATACTGCCAAAAACTGACATACGAGGTTTTTGCATCTGCACCATCGATATGATGACTAATGTGGTCGAAGAACTTCAGCAGATATCGGACTGCGTAATCCATGTTCACCACTTTTGAACTTCATCGAAATTACACTTATTTTTGCAGTTTTTGTGTGTCGGACTTTCACATTTGCACAGCCTTTAAAGGAATTTGACCCCAGAAAATCCCGAGCAATAGATCAGAGCTACAAACAACTGCGCCACACGACGTTGAAATTATTCAAGAAAACTACTATCTATGTATATAAAAATTAAAGCTGACTGATTGACTGACTGACTGACTCACTGACTGACATATCAAACTGCAGCCCAAACCGCTGAACCTAGAATCGTGAAAAATTTTGTGGGTGTTCCTTTCAGGTCGTAGGCGAGCACTAAGAAGGGATTTTTCGAAATTCGACCTCTAAGGGGGTGAAAAGGGGTGAAATGTGTTTCCGAAGAAACGTCGATAGAGCTCGAACCCTACGGCCTGTCATCGTGATTTTTACTTTAATAGGAAACTCGTAAAAATGCATATTGGCCAATTAAAGGATTTTTCGAAATTCAACATTTAAGGAGGTGAAAATACCTTAAATGTGTTTCCAATCAACTATCGATATCTATCGAACCCTTCGGGTTAGAGAGTTCATATTCACTTCAAAATATTGCTTACGTAAATACCTAAAAAGTAGTTTTAGGTTTTTTTTTGAAATTCGACCTCCAGGCAGTAAAAAGGGGCAAAATGAGTTTTTTACGAATCGTCTATATCTTTAAAACACAATTGGCTATCGTCATGATTTTTACTTTAATTGGTTATGTATACAAATGTCTATGACAGGAATCCAAGACGTTTCTAAATTCTTTAATTAAGGGGGTGAAAATACGTGAAATGTGTCTTCGATTATCCCTCCGTATCTATAGAACCAATCGAGATATCGAAGTACTCTTTGCTTTAAATTGGTGCTATTGTAAATATACCAAGTACTATGTAATATATATTTTCCGAATTCGGCACTAAACCGGTTAAAAATGGGGTAATATGAGTTTTCGACTCACATTCGATATATATCGATACCATAGTTTTTTATATAGAGACGTAATTTTTGTTTAGGATTGATGCTTACTCAAATACCTAAAAAGTAATTTCAGGAATTTTCGAAATTCGTCACCTAAGGACGTGAAAAGGGGTGCGAAGTGGTGAAAAGCGTTTTCAAGTAATCGTCGATATATCTTGAACCCAGCGGGCTAATGTTGTGTTTTTTACGTCCACGAGATACCAATAAAGTATTCTAAAATTTGATTCAAGGGTTTTTCGAAATTTACTCTCTTAAGTGGTGAAAAGACCTTGAACGTGTTTTAGATAAATCCTCGATATCTATCGAACCCGTCGAGATATACAATTAATTTTTGCTTCAGGATGATGACTACAGAAATTATCGCAAAACTGTTTTCAGGTTTTTCGAAATTCGATTTCTCAATACTGTACAGGCGTGATGTGTGTTTTTTTTTTTGTGAATGATTGATTTTGATTCGACTGAACGGGCTAGCGATGTGATTTACACTTCAGTTGGATACTTATACAAATATCTAATATGTAAATTTAAAATATTTCGAAATTCGACACCCAAAAGGGTGAAAAAGCACAACCTTTTTTTTTTTCATCAACCCACGATATCTATCTAACCAGTTACGATATTGAGGTGTTGTTCGCGTCAGAGTGATGCTTACGTAAATATTTAAAAAAATATGTATATATTTTTTTTCTTTATAAGAAACGTGATTATTAAGAATAAAACCTTAGTTGGTCAATAATCACGGCAGACGATCCGAAAAGCAGGAACGAGCAGCGAGAAACAACTTATACTGGAGTTTCACTACAGTAACCTATCGAGACGTGGTGTTGTACAACCTCTATGAGCCCAGGACACAGATACTTTATTTTTATTTTTTTCAATAAATTTTATTTTTATGAATTACTTCGACGTTACGTGACGCAGTTTTTTGTCACTCAGGTCTAAATTCCGGGAGGTTTTGGGCTCGAATTTCGTTAAAAGCTGCGTGCGAACGTTCAATTCTGACACACAAAAACTACAAGGCAGATCAAATTAATGCAATTTACATGTAGTCTTTAAAAGGGGTAAAATTGCAGTTCGCTTTCCGCTTAGGTTCCTCTACAATATCAGCTGACATATCGTCGGTATACTGCCAAAAGTGATTAAATCTTAAATGCTATTTCGTTTAAAAACAGCATTAAATTGTAGATATTAACAAAAATGTGGTATGTTACTATACTGTGACACAACAGTACGAAACGACGAATAGACTTTAAACTTGGGCAATTGTTCGTGAACAACATATACATATTCCTAGCATTTTTATAATTTTATCTCATTTTGACTTTGTCACTTTTGGCAGTAAACCGACGATATATCGTCTCACTAATCTCAGGTTTGGGGCACCAAATACGTTTCCGTCAAACCTTTACCCTCTGAAACTTTGTAATGTCAATAAAGTTAAAGTGAATATTTTGATAGTATATAATTGAGGACACCGTCCCCAATGGTAGTACACAGGGTAAACAGATGTTTCGCATTCGATTAACCTCTTACATTAGGTGTCTGTAATTACCCCACAACGTCAAATAGGCAGGACTATAAATAAGGCCCAGGCGAAGTCGCTGTTAGTGGCAGGGACAAACTTAAGACTGCTTTTCGCGTGGACAGATATAGCTACTTATCCTGCTGCATAATTAGTTCAACTAGCCGCTTGGACATTCTAACACTTGATGACTGATGTACCAATCTTGTGTACAAAGTGGTTATTCAATTAAAGTAAATATAATCAGTTACGAATAATACTCGCGAGCAAAGCCGCGGGGGACTGCTAGTTAAAAATAAAATATTAATTTCCTGGGCTCATAGAGGTTGTACAACACCGCGTCTCGATAGAACTGTAGAACGAAACTCTTGAATAATTTATTTCTCGCTGGTCACGCTTGCTTTTCGGATAGTCTGCCTTGAAAATTTACAAACCAAACTAAGTTTTCTTCTCAATTAAGTTACATTATGAAATAAAAATTTGCGCTACTTTTTTTTTAGGTAATTACGTAAGCATCATTCTGACGCGAACACCACCTCAATATCTCTACCTGTTTTATAACTATCATCGGCTGATAGAAAAGGTATTTTATACGTTTTCTCCCCTTCAGGTATCGAATTTCGAAAAATCATAATTTCATACATTACATGTTTGTACAAGTATCAAAGTGATGTGAAAATCTCGACGATAGCTCATTCATTCAAAGCAAAACAGAGCATTCATTAAAAATCACACAGCACCCCTGTACAGTACTGAGATTTCGCATTTTGAAAAATAATAAAACGTATTTGCGGCCATTTACCTAACCACCATACTGAAGCAAATATAAACTGAATATCTCGATGAGTTCGATATGTATCGAAGATTTATCTAAAACACATACCAGGTATTTTCACCTCCTAAGAGACGGAAATTCTAAAATCCCTTCAATCACATTTAGTCTACTTTACTGGTGTCTCTTGAACACGAAAAACACGATAATACCCCAGTGGGAATAAAATATATGGACGATAATTTGAAAATTCATTACTTCATTTTCTCCCGTTTTCACCTCTGTAGGTGAGGAATTCATAAATATCGTGGAATTACTTTTCAGGTATTTGAGTAAACATCAATCTTAACCAAAAATTATGTCGGTATATAAAATATCAATATGGTCGAGTTATGTCGATTGTGAATCGAAAACACATTTTACCCTTTCTTACCACAATGGGGCCGAATTCAGAAAATACATTTTAATGGTATTTGGGATATTTACAAATGCATCAATCTAAAGCAAAGCGTACTTCAATATCTCAATTGGTTCGATGGAAGGAGTAATTGAAAACACATTTCACGTATTTTCACCCCTTTAGTTAAAGAATTTTGAAACGTCTCGGAGTCCTGTCGTAGACATTTGTATGCGTAACCAATTGAAGTATAAATCACGACGATTGTCAGTTGTGTTTCAAAGATACAGACGATGCATAACAAACACATTTTGCCCCTTTTTACTGCTTGGGGGAAGAATTTAAAAAATATCGTAAAACTACTTTTTGGGTATTTACATAAGCAACGTTTTGAAGTGAATACCAACTCTCTATCTTGAAGGATTCGACAGATATCTATAGTTAATCGGAAACACATTTAAGGTCTTTTCCCTACAATAAGTGCTGAATTTCGAAAAATCCTTCAATCGGCTAGTATGCATTTTGATGTGTGTCCTATTAAAGTAAAAATCACGATGATAGGCCGTCGGGTTCTAGCTCTATCGATGTTTCTTCGCAAATACATTTCACCCATTTTCACTCCTTTAGAGGTCGAATTTCAAAAAAATTCCCGTGTTATTGCTCGCCTACGACCTGAGGGGAAACCACAACATAAATTTCACGATTGTAGGTCCTGTGGTTTGGGCTGCAATTTGATCAGTCAGTATTGTCTTTTAAATAGTGAGATGTTAAGAAAAATTTCGATATTAAGAAAAGTGTATAATCTTAATATTAACAAAAAATTGTAATGCCAAAGCCACGGGCTTATTTTAACAAACCTTGCCACGGTGACATAGTGATAACACAACTCGATTTCCAATGCGATTGTACGGGATTGTTTCCCTGTGAGGGCACAACCGATGTTCCTGTGAGGGAAACTTGGCGGACTATGCCACTGACCAGGGGAAGTTTTCTCGGTGAACTTCCTTTTATTATATCCTTGGATTCTGTCGTTCCTCAAGTCAAAATCAATATCGTGAAATTTTCTTTGCAATTTATTTCATCTTCTGCGCAGAAAATGGACATTTCTTTACACGCTTCTCATTGGTAAGATTCAACCACTGCTAAGCCACAGATTATTCAACAGAGGGTACTTGTACTGGCATCTGCTGAGTTCTAGCAATGACAATAATTTATTTCCAGTCTGCCGGGACTTCCATTAACAATTTGGTATCGATTCTATCCATATTACTGTCAAATTGCAAATACGGATGCCCTTGAACAGGAAATGTTACTTTCATTGATTTCGAAACTATTGACGACCATGTAATGGGTAAATAGAACAATGGTGTAGTTTTTACTCTCCATCACTAGATATGTGCAGGTAGTCAACAAGTTTTGGAAGGTGATTTCAATAAAATAATAATAAATAATAATATTAAAAATAACAATGCTACTTTAACATGAACTTCTGATAAAGGAGGAATAAAGACATACGTAGTCACCAAAAAATACGGATATTAAAAGCATTTACTAGCATACATGAAATCAAAATAAAGAGTAAAACATTCTGCATGATAAATGGTTTTACGACTGTAGCCAACATTATTTTGTTGCACAACCTCATCGTATAATATTTTAATAATAATGGTCTATAATAATACGTCTTGGTTAGATGATTACTTAAGATTTATTGTTCTCGGATTACTGTTCAGACTCTACCTGCGCGGTAACTCTATTGACATTACATCAATATTAATACCTCACACAGCATACACAAGTAGATTAGATGTTCGTTGACTGCTTAGTTATCTACGTTATCCAATGACGTGTAACTAGCGCCGCAATGTCATTGTATTTTCCAGACATAGAATGGACCACACTTGCTTTCGTACTACACGATATTTTCAACGCATATTCGGGGTGACGGCACTTGTTTCCGCCCATAACATATAAGACCACACACAGACACACACACACACACACACACATAAACACACACACATATATATACACGAATAAAATATGTTTCTTAAATATGGTGACGAATTCCGCACGCGTGTTCCTCACGAAAAGGTAAGACGAAAACCAGATTTTCACTTTTCACCTAAACTTAAGGGCATAGAAAAATATTTGCGTTTTGATTTTAAACTAATTTTAACATCCGTAAACCATTCGCGCAGAGGATTTGGGAGAGTATATTTATTTTACAATCAAAGTGTGAATATTTTTGAAATTCGGTTATTATAGAGTCCTGTAAATTATCGTACAGAAAACTACGAAAATTACAGTTTTCCATTTTTATGGATTTTGTGGTTTCAATATCTTATTTTTCTAAATACAGTTTTCAATTTTTTGCTCGAAAGCGAAGCATATTACCGCCCATTCCTAACTTAATAAATGCCCGCTGATAGAATATCTACTCGGCAAAAAACTCCCATAGAACTATAATGAGTAGTTTAGATTTGATCGACGATAGAATGTTCCCGTCGTTCGCTCGACATCTTACCTTTCCATACTCTTTACTGGTAAGGGAGAATGAGTATCTAGTTATTAAATTTTTAAACTGGGTTTTCTCAAAATATGTTAAACTAATTATATGAAAAAGCTATTTTCAGCATTGCTTTATGCTACTGGGATCTTCACGCAACGGCAAATGCCGCCTGATACCTTTCACCTTTATGAAAATAGCAGGTGTTGCTACCCTCAAATAGCGTACAACATTTTTACCGTCAGGATTTTCGAACATTTGATGATGGTTTATTGTATAATGTTACCTGTATAGCTAAAAAGCTTATCTTGTTGCAACTGATTAGGACCCATACTTTTCTTTCAATTCACAATTGAAGCTGCAGCGATAGATTCCCAGAATCTTAGAAACGCGTTGTTAAAGTTGAATGTCTACCATCGAGAACGCAATCCACACTACAAAACTCAAATGTACGCAGTAATGCATGTGCTATAGATCTGTAGCTTAGGTACAAATACAGACCTAGAGCATTATTAAACGACGAATTGCAAACCAAAATAAGTTGGGTTTGAATGCAAATCCGCCCCATGCAAAGAGGTGAGTTCAAATCCAATTAAATATTTAAAATATGAATAACACAATTTTTTTTCTATTCCTAAAATATTAATATTCTGTACAAGTTAAAAAAAAAGCCACGTTGTGATTCTACCCTACATGGCACCGTTTTCGAGGAGTTAGAACAATTTTTTTAATTTCCAATCCTGTGTACAACGAAACTCATCATAAACAATATAATTTTAGTGTGATAGCAAAACGCAATATTTTTGCTGCCGTACATGACAGATTACTGATCCGTAAGGTAAAGTCTAAAAAAATATAGAATAATTTTGTTTCAATTTCACAAATGGGGTGTCGGGGTCGCTTTTGCATAATGTTATTTATTTACGTCTTATGGTTTTGTAATAGACATAAGTGTACAGACTGTGTGATGTTAAACACTAAAGAAAACCTGATTTTGGACAATTAAGTGTTGCGAGACTTATGTTGCGAAATGTACCGATAGTCTATCAGTATTTACATAGTATGTGGAAATCAATAAGAAACACACACAAAGGAACGTCAAAGACTTATTTCATACTTGCTATTCCCTGAAGGGGATAGCTTGAAAAGGTTATCTTGAAATGCAGTTGCAGTAAACCACGCCTCTTCTAGTCGAATTCTCCTGAGCATATACCTCTTAGCTCAAGTACGCCACACATCCTGTGTAACATGTGGCATACTCAGGGTCGGAGTTAAGCTTCTAGGCGCCCTAGGGCCCTCATTAAAAGCGCCCCTGCAGCCTCTGTTTTCCATCCTTCCTTAACAACTAGCGTCCTTTCTCTGTTTTCAGCACACCACCATTTAAAATTACTCTGCTTTTGCCACTCACTATCTATAATAATAGTGTTAACACAATAATAATTTAGCGTAATTGTAACACAGTTATTTGAAAATAAATATAGCTGGATTGGCCATACAGCAGAAAAACTAATAGGCCTATAGACAGCATAAGTCAACCACGCCAAAAGCGTACAATTTAAAAATTTTTTACTTGTCGTATTGGCAATCTTAAAAATACAGACGGGAAATGTTTCATGTGTTCTCCTCGATAAAAGTGCACCCTTGTGAATGTTGCGCCCTAGGCCCTCACCTACTGGGCCTAGTGGTAAATCCAGCCTTGGGCATATTGAGTCAGTGTTGTCAGTCGTGGTGATAATGGTGGTGAAAGTGTGGTTGTCCTTATTAGTAGAAACATTTTCTGTGCAGATTGAATCAATGCCTGTTTATTCGCATCGTGTAAAGGCACACATTATATTCATGTACGGTCGTGCGAATGGCCATGGAAGACCGACGAAGAAGTTGACGGCGTGGCATTTCCATGACAACATTGACAATGGTTCAGGTGCCAGCACCCGAAACGTGGGAGCTACATTACGTGAAAGTCACACAACGGTTGGAGGACACTTCATCAGCAGCTCCTGTATTCTTATCATTACCAACACGTGCAGATATTTGTGCTTGCCGCTCACCTACCTCGACTGACATTCTGCCAGTAATTAATTCGACAAACTATAATGTCTACCTTCGCGTCAAAATTTATGTTTACAAATAAAGTCACGTTCGGGAGGATTGGCATCACTTAACAGTGAGCAGACGAAAATCCACATGCCACCACGAGTGGTGGACAACAGCAACCATGTCGTATAAATGCGTGAGCTGGAATTGTGTGTCATTATTTGGTTGGACGATATGTATAGCCACCACGCCTGAGAGATGAAGTGTACAGGGACTTTCCTGCCAATGTTTGGCCAGAACTGTAAGAGTAAGTAAGTGAGAGATTTTGGTCAACGCTTAACATCGAAGTCTTCAGCGCTGGGGAGGGGTGACATGAGGTGTGAATGGAGCAGCGCTGGAATGAAAATGAGGGGGGAATGGGAGATCCTCGAGAAAATCCGCCGACCAACGACATCTTCTAGCACGATTCCCACATGTGAAAATCTGGGGACTGACCCCGTCGAGAATCGAACCAGGATCGCCTTCGTGGGAGGCGAGAGGTCTGATCTGCGGCTCCCAGAACAGTTAGAGGACGTGCCTGTGGTTATACGCAGGACGTTGTTTATGCACGATGGTGCTCCAGCACATTTAAGTCATCCTGTAGGCTATGCTACATTTTATCGTAGGTGAATTGGTCTACCGGGCATTGCTTCTTGAACCCCAAGCTCATCCGACCTGAACCCATTAGACTTTCATTTATGGGGACATGTGAAGAGTCTTGTATACGCAGCTCTGATCGAAAATGTAGAGGTGTTACATCATCGGATTTTTGAAGTATGTAAAACAATTCGTGGTCCACTAAGCATTTTTACGCGTATTCGTAGGTCCATGTTGAGACATGCTCTTACATGTGCAGCTGCACGGGGTGTGTATTTCGAAATGTTATTGTAATGTTTGGAAACAACGCTTAGCATCATTGTATCAATTATTGAGTACGATAGGTGTCACAGAATAATAAAGGAATAAATATACATGTTAACCTGAATGCATTTGGTGATTGATTAGCTTTTCGAGCTATCTCCTTGAGGGCGGGGTAAGTATGAAATAAGTTTTCGACGCTGCTTTTATGCGTTTCTTATTGATTGCCACATACATAAGAACTATCGGTATGTTATGAACCATGTAACCCTGGTTCTAACACAGCGCTCAGTAACCAGGCCACCCGGCCAGGAATTCCAAAATATTAAACGTAAGTTGCTGCAAACTGCAAGGCAGAACTCCCCACTCCAACAGCGGTACGAGTTGCCACACAGGACACGATACCTACGAGGTCTGTCTGCCCCATATCGTCGCCAGGACCACTTCACTACCAAGATGCACCACGACGTCCAGATATACGACGTGCCGATCTCCGTAGACGTTTCCTTACTTCAGCCTCGGCATTATTAACAATGTGGGACTGTAATCGTCGTAACTAAATTGAGTGGCTCATAAGTAATCATAAATGTATAATTGCCTCCCTCCGTAAGGAACATCGAAAAATAACGCAATAGTTTGTGTATATTGTAAATAAAAGCTGTACCTGATATTTAGACTGCGAGTCGCACTTATATTGTCAGTTTATTAAATATTGTACGTTTTACGTAATACTCTACCATCACTAAATAACTAAAATAAGTATTTTTCCGTAAACGTAACATTGGTGGAATAACGCCGGTTCGAATCCGGTCTTCTGGGAAGTATACGTAACAGGTACATTTCGACACATTAGTCTCGCAACACTTAATTGCCCACAATCAGGTATATTTAGTATTAAACATCGCATAGTCCATACACCTAAGCCCATTCTGTACACCTCGAATGTGCGTGTGTGTGCGTGAGAATGTATGTATATATATATATATATATATATATATATATATATATATATATATATATATATATATATATATATATATATATAATTTCACTCTGTGATTTACTTCTGCACGTGTCAATTAACAGGCATCCTAACGAACATATGCCTGTTGTAAACAATGAAATTACCATGAATCATGGTATACGCAAGTAAAAATATTTCTTCCTATAGAAAGCATGCAAATACCCTTATAAGTCACTCGGGATAAAGTGAGCACTAAAAATCTAACATTTGAAAAAATATTACTAGCCGTTACTGCTTATAGTTCAACATCAATTATAGTTGCCTTACTGCTTATATGGTTGGCATTGAAATTACGCAATATAGTTCCGTGTATTTTCCATTTTATATACAATAACACAGTAAGAAAATCACCCAAAATCGACATAATTGTATTAGATATAATTAATAAACTTTTTAAAATCAAACTGTAGCAATTAATAATAACTGCAAAAATTATCTTACAAGCCCAATAATCAAGTGACGTGTCCAGAGAGGTTAGACATGTAGCGTCGTTAGACGGTTACGCGCGGAAAGATACCAATTGGCTGAAAATATAAATTTAGCAGGGCTTTTTTGAGTGCTCACTTTATCCCGAACCGCCTATAACTAAATTTTCCATAAATATTACGGTTGAACTATTTTCATACCAATATTGTATGTTTTAATACAAATATATCTTTGTACAAACCTGCTTTACAGCGGTTGAAGTTTAAACAAAGATTTTCCTTGCTGTAATAACATTTGTGTTGTGGCGAGGTTCGCTTCATTTTAGACAGAAGATCACGTGTACCTGTTTTTTATTTTCAGAATCTGCACTTTTGTGCCTGCGTTAGGGATGTCTTAATTTGAATTTTAATGGAAAGTATTTTCGTCTGTTGTTATCAATTCCGTAACCAGCGGAACCGTCGTTTTTATTTAGGCCTGCAGCGTGTTTCTGGTCATGCGTGTGGGGAGCGCAGATAACACGCGCAGAGTAAACCGGGTTCGATAATTTAAACGTTGTAGTTGGTCAGATAGGCCGGGTCGCCGCGCGTTGTGTTGTGCGGTAGAAAAGATACGAGTTATCGTGCGTGACTCGGCACAGATGCGCTGTTTCAGCTTGGGGAATTTAACCAGAGCAATCTTTCATTTGTTCTTCCAGATACACACTTGGTTAGATACTGTCAAAACTGTTCTTGATAAAATTAGCTATATTAAAATCCGTACATTAAAAAATACTAACTTTAATACACATGATTATATTCTGGTTTACACTTAAACATTTGATAACATTGAAATGTTTATACAGTGTTCATGACTATATTTTAAATATATTTGAAAGTCATGAACACATACAGCTCGATTAAAAAGACGGGGAAAAAAGTATGTGGGCATTAAATTACTCAGTTAACCGTGAAAGCCAAAAGGTGGGTCAATAAAACAGACACTCATTTATGCGGGGGCGCGGTGGCCGAATGGGGCCGACCCCCCGTGGCTCAGTTGGTTGAGTGGCCGGCTTTGGTGCGGGGGGTTCTGAGTTCGATTCCCAGGTATGGCTGGGTGTGAATTTGTGTTTGTCCATTTGGGTCTCAAAAATTGTCACTATACACATTGTCTCACGTAAAGTACTGGGGTCACTCGAATTAAGTCACATTAAAGGGGAGAATGTTTGGTGCAGTGATGATTGGGAAGCTTCCGCATCGCCACTGCACCAGATAATTTTTAGAAAAAAAAATGGTCAGTCCATTCGCCTTCCATCAAGGCGATCCGGGTTCGATTACCGGCGGGGTAGGTCCCAGGATTTTCGCACGTGGGAATCGTGCCGGACGATCCCGTTTCCCCCGCCCATTCATTCCGGCGCTGCTCCATACTCACATCATGTCATTCCTCACCAGCGCTAAAGACCTCTGTGTTAAGCGCTGACCAACATCTCTCACTCTCTCGTTTGAATGCCTTATGTTCACATACGCAGTTTTGCTTCATGGCCAGTGATTGGATGTTTTTACTCTCAATATCTAGGGGTTGGAGTATGGCCGCCTTTATTAGAAGGTCGGAGTCTTGAATGTGGCAACGCTGCATCGGAGGCCTGCTGCCGGTCGCTCATTGGTAGCTCTAGTCTGTGTAGACCTGTACACGTCACTAAAGCTACAGCTATACACATTGCAGAGACTAGGGCAGTCAAGAAATGACAGACAACAGGCCCCCGATGCAGCGTTGTCACGTTCAAGACTCCGACCTTCTTCTAAAATCGGCCATGGTTAGACCCACATATCATATATACGTGGTGTCGAAGTAAACTTTATCTGATTGGCTCAATCAAATAAGTGACGCCTCTGCACACATACTACTTATAGATTGAGATCATGGTTAGAGAAGGTCATTCATCGCGGGAAAAGTTGACTCTTTGCTAGGCTTCAATGTAATGAATTCATTTCAAACGCTTTTATTTCATTACTGGCGAGTCTCTATTCGACTAGGCCAATTGTAACTCTGGTGCGTTACTACTGGAAGTCTGTGATTCGTCTGTGAACGACTAGACTGTGCCACATAACCGTCGGCCAATAATATATGACACAAGACCCCACACTGATTTGCAGAATACACTGGCAGAAAACATTCTCGCGATAAATCACCTTCTCTAATGATGGTGTATCACGAAAAATGTTTGTGCCAACATCCCCTTGGAAACACTGTAGTTTATGATTTAGTGATATACATCTGACACTACATAACTGCCTGAAGACCAATAACAGGCTTGAAATATTTCAATAGGGACATGATTACTCGATCAGTCAGATAGGGAAACAGATCTACGTACAAGCGAAAGCCAGTAATACTTTAATAAGCTAAGCGTACGTTGAAATCTAGCAAACAGTCAAGTTTTTCCGCGATAAACCATCATCTGTACTTATCGTTTGTTTTCAAGTAGCACGTATGAACTGTTTCACGCCTGAATTTAATTTTTTTGTTTGTAATGTGCATTCTGAAATAGTAGTAATTAGATGCAAGATTATTTCGTGTATTGATTCTACGTCAGGTTGAATGTCAATAATGTATACTTCACTACCCCTTCTGTGATTAGAAGACACCTGCTTTAACACATTTTTGACGACTGCAAGCCAGTGATAAATATTGAAACAAGTCGTGGTGGTAACACGTGTTACGGTTAGAACCCAATGAATATTATACTTTGGCCAGTATGTGTATAGGTCTGAGAAGTCTAGGCTGTTGCCAGATGAATACGCGAAATACTCGTGCCTCTAGTGGTAATGAAAAAAGTTGCCAAATATACGAATTAAGTTTAGCTGTTAAATTATAAAGACAGAAATTTTAAATAGAGTGTTAACCCTCATCATTAGGGTATCTGCAAATTTCGCGTTATTATCAAACAAAAGATTGGACAGCAAGTTACTGTATGCACGTCTGGTTTCTGTTTTTTGCCGACATGTTTGTGTGGCGCGCCTGAAGTACATTTTCAACAAGTGATATAAAGTTAACAGTCCTGTAATGTGGGCAAATAAATATATGAAAGTCCAATGACGTCACAGTGAGTTCATACAAGTGAATTCTATCCTGCCGCCAACTAACAACGCATCATTTGCACGTCTCTACTCATTATTGGAGATTATAGAGGCACGAGTATTTGGCGTATCCATCTGGCAACAGCCTAAACTTCTCAGTTCTTTACGTGTACCGGCTTCTAACAGTGCAAACGTGTAGCACGTGATATCTCCACGACTTGTTTCCTTATTTGTAACTGGCTTGCAGTCGTCAAATGTGTGTTAAAACGTCTCTCGTCTAATCACAGAAGGAGGAATGAAGTATACGTTATTGACGTTCAACCTGACCTGGAATCAATACGCGTAATACTCATGCCTCTAGAGATGAAGGTTAAGGCCATGCCTAGTAGTTTTGCAGTGATTTCGAAAATAATTTTTCCAAAATGAACTAATATCTCTATCACAAAATCGCTACATTGTTTCGTCACTAATACATCAAAGTTTCTATCTGAATTTTTCCGTTGCAATGAACACAATGGATTTTTAGATTCTTGCACCCAAAGTATCACATATTTTAGCATGAAAATGAGCCAAAATGGCACAAAATATTTTTTTTTACTGGCAAACGACTCATTTTTTTAAAGCCTACGTATAATTGTGCATAATATGACTTCACACGCTC
>PNEQ01097699.1:0-19623 GCA_003012365.1 Medauroidea extradentata
ATTGTACAATGATGTTACTCAAGGATATGGAATTTGCTTTATTTTAATTTATGAGAGATTCAGCTTGTATTTTACTTTCAAATAATCAATAAGAGGATAAATTAACTTTCCAAAAGTTTTCATACAAACCTAACCACCAACCAAAAATGGTTGTTTATTTTTTAAACTTATATGTTTCAACTTGCACTACACTAGGGTAAATATCAAGTTTAGCTACTCATCAAGTACCAGCCAAACTACGGATTTTAGACACATAGTTTACTGATAAAAAATGTTTCTATTGACATTCTAAGTACGCCTACGTAAAAAAATTTTTTGTTAGCTTAGTTTAAGTAAGGTTATTTCTACTACAGGTTAGAAAGAAAATGTGTTTTCTTATGGGAGAGTTTGGCACAGGGAAAATTTCTGCCACTAGGTGCGCTGAAGTCGCATGTGGGGACAGATTAACATTGCGGTATATAGACGTACCACGTATTTTTGTCCATAAAATGTTTTCTTTATATTATTTTGCGTTGTGTTAGGACGTTTTTTAAATTTCAATCTTCTCTGTTTAATTTGAAACTGATAGGTACTTCTGAAAGCTGTATTTACTTACGTAAGGAGTTCAAACACAAATGTGTGCGTCGGGTATAAGTTCAGCAAGGACAGGTTGGAGATGTCGTCAGATTTTCTTGAAATAAGTGGAACATGAACTCGTAAGTGCTGAATTGTATTTAAATAATTTCTTTCAGTATAAATATATTTTGTGTAAAACAGTGTGGTTAACAGGTTATCTTTGTTTTACTGCTTGTGTAATATTGGGCTGTTGTGACAGGTTAAGTTTTTTTTTATTGTCTTCGAATGAACGTAATTTTTTTTAATGTCGGAAGAGTTATGTAAAGTTAGCCAAAATCTAAATTTAAAACCACTTGGTTTGTGGATGGTTTCGATAAACACTAAAATTAAGTTAACATGAAATGGAATCTTAGTTTGGCAGTTATGAAGCGAATGGCAGCATGGAGTAAATTATTTTCGTATTTTTTTTTAAAACTATGGCTACCTTAGTTTCCATAAACTCTGTTTTATACAACTTTATATTTGAACAATATTTTTGGTAACCATAGAACTTAACAACCCTTTTCGAAATGGATTAACTGTTATATATTTTTATACTGTCGAAGAATACACATGGCCTACCATGTAATTTAGCATACAGAGGACATGTATTAGTAATAATAATTTCTCTTGCAATTGGACAACTGCCTGTTGGCAAGCAATAACCTCTTCTTTATATATTAAACGCCTCATAACGTTACCAGCCCCCCCCCCCCCCTTCATCATCTCTACTTGCTCCTCCAAAAGTAAATTTAGATCCCTCGTTGACTTCCTAAGCATAGCCGCCCACTCCTCTCTGTTCTGCTCATCATCTGAATCTTCTCAATGTTATTCCCTCTTCGTCTTAACTCTGCCTTAGTAACATGTCTTAAGGATATCGTAATTTTTATTGTTTTTCTGTAATAGGCCATTGTACTTGTTATGTATAGTTCTAATATAGAGCTTGTAGCTCTCAGGAACTTTTTGTATGTAATGTAAATAAAAATACTTAGGGCCTACTCCTAGAATTGTGGGTGGAGTAATTACATTGTTTTCATAAAGAAATGTGCAAATATTTACAGTATTTTATCAGTTGTACACACATTTTAAATTTTTACTCATTTAGTAATCAACAACCTTGTCTCTGATTTGTGAATTGGTGATAAGGATACTAGCCTATATGAATTAACTTGTGGTAGGTAGTTATGTAACTAAGTTAAGGATGTAGGCTGAATTACTACCTAAATACAGATACAGTAAAAATTTACGTGTTCATCTAACGTAATCCTGCCATTTGAATCTTCTTTAATTTTTTAAAATAAATACCAACCCCCCTCCTAAACCTTCCAATCACCCTCACCGCCACTAACTCCGCAGACAGTAAATTCAATTTCACTTTCTAAGCATTGTCTGCCTGCCCTGCTCAGTTCCGCTGCTAATCACCTGGATTGTCTCAGTGTTAATCACTCTTCCTCTTTTTTCTGCCTTAGTTAACATGCTACCATAAATTACCATTTAAGCATTCTACATCCTCACCAGCCTTCACATTCTTCTCCTTTCTTTTAAGGAGAGCCATCCAGTATAATATTAAAACTAATGAATACTAAACATACGTAACTAAGGATATAATCAATTTACAGGTGACCAACAACCAAATATTGCCTGACTAAGGCTACATCATTTAACAACAAACAATGAAGCTCCTACCACTAGTTAAAATGAAGATGTTTGGCTATCGTCATGTAAACTTTTTCTTTAACCGCACTACTAACTTTTTTAATCTCCTGATAAGTTAGTTTAGAAACATAATTTTGTATGGCTTTGAGGTCTTTCCTTATAGAAGTATAAAAATGGCCACCCCTGTCAAATAAATCTACTGTTCTTGTGTCGAGCTCTCAAACATACTTAGCACCATCAATGTAGGGAAGCACTTAAGCTCCCGCTTACCAGCAGTACTTCTTAAAGGTTCCTTTTTGTTAATATTCAAACTGAGTGAAATAGTAACTAACTGTAAAATTTTAAGCAATTTAGGTTGAATTTTTTTTACTTAGGCATATTAGAAAATTGTATAAATAAATGTATATATCATATTACTTGGTTCCTTATTATATTAAAAATTGGTACCCTTGGTTAAAAATAATATACATAATTTGTGTGTTTGTGCAGTTGAAAATTATTTAAAATATCTCTCTCGCTCGCTCTCTCTCTCTCTCTCTATGTGTGTGTGCGTGTATATATATATATATATATTTAAAACTGTTTACTACAATCAGATAGGCTAAATGTGAAACTGTTAACATGTATAGGTATTTTTTATAAACTAGGAGTGACATGTATACACTAACATTTTGTCTTACCTCACATAACTTACTACTGCTTATATGTAAAAGGTGCCACTAAATTTAGGGTATTATAAAATATTAGACTGTATAAAATTTTGATTACTTGTATTCATAGATAACAAAACCAGGTTACATATGTGCACATTTTAATGATGCTGACTACGTATCTATCTATTTGAATTTGTAATAGTAATTAGGTAACAATCTTCTCCCTAATATGATGTGTCCTTACTGAAAACACTTTGAGTTTGAATGGTTTTAACCTTTGGAATATTATTCAAGTTACATTGCATGTATCACCCTTTGTCCTAACTTACTAGTTAGTGACATAACATGTCAAATAAAGCCAACATAAATCAATCCTTAAAAATAACGTTAGTTTTGTATATTACAATGTATTCTGCGATATTATGGAAAAATATCAAATTCATAAAACATTTTAACCTTAAACATATTTTTCTGCAGCACTGAATACTTAACAAACATGAAAACAATGTCACAATACCTGTAAGGAATTTTAAAATAATTCAAATGTTAAATATCTTACATAAGATTCTTTCATTGTGTACATATAAACTTTAAAGCGTTTAATAAGAGTGGTTGTGAAAATGTTGTGTCGGTTGTAAGATTATTGTTACACTGTCCCATCATCAACAAAATGTTCTATATTCTGAGAGTTTAATGTGTTAATAACTCATTTTTGCCCTTTGTTTCAACAATTTGCCTACATTAACGTTAAATCCAGTACAACGTTCAGGGAGCATATGTGCATGAATATTGTGCCGATAAGTAATGAACGTAAATTTACCCACTTATGTAATGCTTAGGCTGTGGGAGTATGGATGAGATTTCATTATCAGAGGAGTCCTAGAGGGCGTGGGTTATTTTAGTAGGCCTATGCTTGCCCTTGGAACCATGCTGTTCTAAATCACCTCCATACAATGGAGTGGGTGACTTGTGCAGAAGTGTGTTATGTGACCTTATGCTGTATTGAGATAGGTCTTTCACCTTGCATGAGTTCCTAGATTTCCCCATTGTCCTCTTAACACTATACCTGAGTGATGGAGCCTCATGGATTGTCCATGACCCGAGCCTACTGAGACCTTAACAATACCATCTTTGCTACTCACGAGACCCTTCAGTATTCCCTTGCAACGAGCACCAGCTGCCACTTGTGAAATGTGCACTCTCTTAAGTACTAAACAGGGTGAGGCTGCAGACCTCTACTCACCCTCTGCAAATATCATGAAACACACTTATGTTCAAAGTACAGCTTCCATGCTACAGACACCCTTGCGCAGTGAATGAAGACATGTAAAATGTTTGTCTTGTGTAGGAATCTGACCATGTTAAATTTATAGAGAAATATTCGGATTCTTTATTGTACCATGCAATTTTAGTATCCTCTGAAATGTTATTGTAATATGATTGGTATTTTTGGTACAATATTCACTAGTACACACGAGTATTCAGTGAGTTATCAAACTGTTTTAGTTAAGTTAAAATGTTGTGATTTCCTGCCATTTGTAGTCATATCATACAGATTTCCTTAAATAATTTTTGCTAGTTTTTTTTATTCTAATAAAAAAGTGAGGGATTTGAATGTTTTATCATGCTTGTTATTGAATTTTGTTAACAGCAATAGTTACTCCAATAGACGGTTCATTAGGTAACAAGTCAACTTTAAGTAGTGGCTTGGCTATTAGTTGATGACTTGGAACCACTTCGAGGAAGACCTCTTTTATGGTGACAACTGGTGCACATAATCACTCAACTGTTATGGCAGAAAAAGGTGAGAATATGTAGAAAGTTAATACCAATATTTATATTCCTATTTCAATGAAAGGCCAATGTTCAGATTGGTGTTAATGTCTGTTTGAATACATAAATGCATCCATCGTAACCTACATCTTTTACAGTATTAACTTACATAAAAGTGTTTGAATAAACAGCATGGGAAAGTAATTAACTTTACTTGTACACTGTAAATTATTTTTTAAAAATTCTTTGCATTTATATTGTTGGTTCCTAAGTACCTTAAAACACAAACTTCTTATCTATATCTTATCAATATGAACTCTTGCATGTACACAATAAAAATATTTATACCGTATTAAATTAAATTGCAGTTCAAAATTGTCTGTGTGTTGTCCGTCTATTTTTTGTATTCTCCTACCTACAAGTACGATTATTTAAGTACTTGTTCATCTCTGCCTACTTGTTTTTGTAATTAGTAGCCTTGCAGCAATTTTTTCACCTTCTTTTTGTATGCAATTCATTATTTTGATACTGATTATGCAGACTAAATACTTGTGAAAACATCAAAATTAAAAACACATTTCTCAGTTAGCAAACTCTATCTTCGTGCTGTCTGATAAGTTTCATAGCGTTGTAGTTATCCGACGTTTTTACGCAATTAGGATTTGGGGAGGTTTACATCAATCCCCGCTGTTGTTACATTTTACAGATATAAAACTTACATACAGCACAGACCTTACAATCATTGTGTTGACATGGTTATGCATTCTCCAAGTCAAGTGAAGTGAGTAAATGCATCTATATCCTTCCTCTTTCTCATTTTACAAGTCTATATTGATACATGCATATGTAGTACAACGTAATTTTTTGCACAAAGAAAACTGAACCGTACAAAGAAAGTTTATGTATCAATGCATATGCTGCACTTGTGCATACATTACACACATCTTAATTATTAAAAATGAAGCAGTGCACAAAACTAAAGATCAACATCAATGTTAGGTAATATTAAGCTAAGTACAATAAAATTTTGTTAACATGACACCACAAACAATTGCATGTAGGCCTAAACATAAAATACTGTATTTAAAAAAAATCTAAAAGAAGTTAACTATTTATGTACTTCAATCTCATTGTAAACAAGTATAGGTGATTGGGTTTCACCACAGTACTGTACCTATTTGAACCTTACAGACATAACATAAGAGGAAGTTTGGTTCAGACACTCGCATAAGATACTTCGTTAAAGTTATAAACAAAGCTTAATTTAATAATAATAAAATGATTCATTTTATAACTGTACTGAAAAAAAATTTCCTCTTACAGAAATGTTTTCCTTCAACTATAGGCGTAGGCAAAATGGAACAAAAAATAAATCATTAAGACTTTAGTGATCTTATGGTCATGATGGTGTAAATTTGCATTAGGTCTAAATAAAACATTGTACAACTAAACTGCTCCCGAAAGCCATACCTGTAACGCATCTTTTAACGTCCACATTAACATGTATGTATATCTTCACAATACTCTAATGTACCATACGATTCTTGTCAACGCAAAATCTGAATTACAGTGTACATCAACTGATGTGTATTTAGAAAATCAGCTTTTATTTGTGCACAACATCTTGGCAGTTGGACTCGTTAGTACTGTGTGACATTATGATTGGCATGGTTAGCTATTTGGTTGTATAGTTCACTAAGACTTAGTACATTTTTCTGCAAAAATGCTGTGAGTAATGAAGTGTAGTACAACGGTATGACACATTTCTGCAGTAATAATAACTGTTTTTAAAATAGTAATACAACTTTTTTCATTAGTATAAACATAAGCAATAGAATTTGGAAGTTTAAGATATAAAGGTTTAAGTTGCAACATACGTATACTGTTATTTTACATGTATATAGTGTAAAACCGGTTATAATCATGTTTCCTATGACATTGCAGCAGGTACTGGAATAAAATAATTTGTGATTACCTTGTATGACACTTAATTTTTTAATACCTTAAACCTAATTATCTATTCATTCCTTTTTTACTTTCTGTATTGAAATAACAGTTTTTGTGATGAAGTAATACCTGCAGTAGTACTCGGAAGAACTGACACTAGGCAAACTAATAGAAATATATTTAGTAACAAACTTTAACATGTTTCAATGTTTTAATCAGGGATGTTTCAGCCCACAAAATAAGTTTTGTACTGATCGAACTTTGTTCTTCAAAAGTAAATCAAGTAAGGGGTGCTATTGTGTTAAAGGTAGTAGGAGTAATATACGCATAAATAACATTTTTAATTTTGAACGGAACCTTAAGCAAAGTATGGACAGAAATTTCTAGTACATAAGTTAATGATTTGTGTATACAATGAAGACAATAGTTTAAAACCTTGATTACATATCTGTCCTCAAGTAAACATAGAATTCTTGTGAGAAATCAAGTTATTTCCATTAATATTGTTATCTACATGTCAGATTGTTCATAAATAATGAATATTTTGTTAAATGTCAGTGCTTCAAAAAATAATGAAGATAAGGAAACACATGTAACTGTATTGCAAAACAATACATCCTACAAAACATTTACTGTTAATTTCTTCAGTATGACTTTACATCTTGATTTTAAGTTTCTGAAATAAAAACCATTCAGTCACGCAAACGAAGGATGCTGTAGGGAACATTCAAGCATTTGCATTGAATCATAAATTTAGAAAACCAACTGAAGAAAAAAATTAGATATTCCTAAATATGAGTATAGTATTCTTTTACCACTGTGCTACCTCACGAGTGTTGCAACAATTTTGAAATTATAGGTAATGAATGTGTGTAATGTACAGGTGAGATCAAAATTACCATTTTGGCAATTATATTCTTCCGGTTGGTTTTTGTGTGTAATACAGCTTCTATCTGTTGAAATTTTTTAATTTGCGGAATTCTAATCTATCCCCTATTTGTACATCACATTGATTATTCCTTTGCATTTCTAAGAAGCTGAAATTTGTTGAGAATTGAATGACAACACTCTATTCTATTATTTACAATGTCTGTATCCCAAAGTATAGAATTTATTGTCAGTCTCTATTGTTCGACGTAGGCAATCTGTAAGAGTGGCACCATGTGTTTGGCTGATGTGCTGCATAACTACTTTTGTGTTTGTTTAGTCTCATCTCTATGATGTTCATCTCCAAGAGATTATTACTGAAACTTTGAAAATGTGTTTTTAAAACCATTTTGTTATGAAGGAATAAAATTTCAATATGTAGATAAATAGCAGGTCTTGGTTCACTACTCCAGTGTAAAATAATAATGAGCATTAGGATTTACACTTTGGAGAGTTTACGCATTGTAAAACTTGTGACTTGTTTCTTTGAGTTTTTGTTTATTTGCCGCAGATAGAAATGGAGTCTTGTAGTACAATAAAACTTAACTATGAACTTCAGTAGGTCTTCTCTGTGGTTTTCACAACCCAAGTACTGCTTGCCAAGCGTAGTTGTCACCTCTCTGACAATGCACAAGAGATAATCAGCACTAAGTTGGTTAGTTGTTAACATTGACTGTACAGTTTTTTCCATTTCACAGAGGAAAGTGTGCAGGCTTTGGGAAGGGAGAATTAATTTTCCTTTGCTTCGAAGATCAGTTACCAAACCAAATTTAGAAGAATGGTTTTCTTGCCTGTTTCCAACCAAAGAACTTTTGCATGTGTCACATTTGAATCTTTTCATTACTTTGTATACCACATAACCAGCTAAGTTGAAAACAATGGAATTTGTGTGGGAAGGAACATAATCGTGGTCAGAAAGACTTAAGTTTTCTCTGTCGTAGCCAGGTGATGAATTGCCAGATGTTAGCCAGTTCTCCAGTTCTTCATCTATTACATTTGTTTTGTCAGTATCAACTTTTACGATGTCTCGTAGTGTTGTCAATACATTAATTCTGGTTTCTGCATCAACTGGACAATTTCCATGTTTTGGTGGCTTTGCCAGATTGTAGACTGAAAGCATTCGGGTTGAAAACAGGAACTCCTTCGGGCTTGGGTGAGTATTCACACCATTGCATTGACGCACCAATCCAAAAAAATGCTGTAAATGGAAAAATTTCAAGTATGTAAAAAGTTGAAAACATTTTATATGGTTGGATATAGTAACACAATGATTTTAACTGTAAGCTTAATTTTTTTTACTATGTTAGAGATAAAATCAGTATTTACTACTGTAATTTTTCTCGAGGTTAAATCTTTTTGACATAGGTAAATGTGTTGTTCATTTGCTGTGTGTGTATTTGTAATTTGTATGGTAGTGTCAAATTTTGTTTCATACCATTGTCAGAAATGTTAGCCTCAAATTTTGTAATTGTGTTACTTTTTTTTTTAAGTAATTTTTACGTTACATGAATATGTCAAGTCTAGTCTTTGATTTATATTTTAATAATTTGTAAACACTGTAAACTATTCACAACATAACCAATTGAACAACACTAAGTGGTCACATGACTTGTGTACCTTCTGCCCAGTAAAATAATATTGTTTTTAATGCTGTACAGGATCAACTTTGATTATTAGATGTGAAACAGTGTAGAAATTAGTTGACTGTGTAACTATGAGTGAATGTTTTTATACACACACACACAAAAACATGTATTGAAACTTTGTGTTAGTACGAAACATTTTAATACCAAGTCGTCATTAATATGAATTAATTTTATTTAATCAAGGTGCAAAGTACAGAATTGGTTCATAACTAATGCACATTTCATGTAATGCCCAATATACTGGAAAATGTTAAGTGATGCTAAGCTTAGGCAGCATTGCAAACATATCTTCAAGAACGTATGAGTATGAATGGTTCCTATTTAAATTTGCTTTGGAGAAGAATTCTTTTGTATGCTATCTGTTAGAGTATTTTATATACATTGCACAAGGACTTCTCATTTTCTTAATTTTACTGATTTACTGAAGGCTCTAACTATGCAATATTTCAATTTTACAACACACCGCTGTTAACACTAGAGAGAAGCATGCGACATATTGCAATAACAAACAATACAGTAGTTAGATCAAAATTTATGTACTGTGTAGTAACTTCCAATATAAAGAATATTTGAAGTATTAATGTATCTTAGACAATTAAAATTCTCTTCCGTAAAAGTATATGTAATTTTAAGCGTTCGTTCATGTTTTCTAGATACTGACATTTCTCATTTTAATGTGTAACTTTATTAAATATAAAAGTTAATACTTAGGTAATTGATCTTTAAGCTAAGTAATAAAATGATCTCACTTATATTAAGAAATTATGTAATATCCTGGCTACACATGACAGTGATAACCTGTGATAAAATTCCCACTTATGTAATTTTTCTGCCTATAAAGCTAAATTCTCAAGGTCCATAAGATCCATTTTTTCTGAAGAATAATTCAAACATTATTAGGTTTTTCCCATCTATTAATCCAGCAATATTTTGTTCCTTGCGAATTTTATAACAAGATTGTACAATTGTGTTGATACATTGGCTATAGGCAAGGTTTTAAGCTGTATAAAGAAATACTTATATATTTTACGTAACATTAGAAAAATTATTCATTGACTTATTTGTGTATGTAGTGAATATATACTTCAAAACTTGTCTAATGTTTGTACTGAATGTTCAAAATTTTTCGAGAGTGTTCCTTGTAAGAAATGTGGTAATGTTGTATAGTGTAAGGTTTTGCTTGATGCAAATGTTATAGTGAGACAACAGACAAAAGATCCTTGGCCTCGAACGCTCTGCGCAGCTTTCCCTTCCACACTGCTTCGTCACGTGACTTATCGCTGACAATTGGGGTCTGCGCAGGATCTTTCGCTCGTAGTGCCACTATAAGAGACTAATTGATTTTTAAATGTAGTTTACTAATGTTATTTACAATGTGAAACAAAAAAAATAATTTCTGATATTTTTCATTTTCATTATGTTATGGGTTGATAAAAGCCTTCTTTTTGAAAAAAAAATTTTTAGGTACTGCATTTATTTGTTTCAACTACGCAGTTTGTAGCTGAAGGCGCCATAGGACAAAAAAGGTTGCATCTTGTAACATTCTCAAATGAACGGTTTTTTTAGAAAATGAAAATTATGGAGATGATTTGGTACGTTACAAGTAGTAAACAAGTGATAACATAGATGTGAGCTAAAGTTATGCTAGTTAGTGAATGTTAGAGTGTATATGATTGGAAAACAATACTATAAAAACTTTTATGAAAAATGTAATGCCAATTATTTGACATTGCGCAGCAGATTTTAGGATATTTTAATTGGAAAATTTTCTGTAATAGAAATGTATCCAGTAATGTTTAACAATTTAAAGTTCATTGAGAATAACCTTCAGTTAAAAGGTATGACATCCACGAAAGCAGTACAGTGACACTGAAGTTAAATTGAAAAGGAACGTAAAATTTGAAAATGGCATCGCATTATTTGTGCTGACCCAAACTTTACATAATTTCTTTCAAGGAATAGTACCTCAAATTTCTAACATATCTTTATTACCACGCAGTATGTTGCAGGATAACAAATGTTACACTGGTTCACTATGCTGTAACCGCTGTTACTGTGTAAATGTTTGTGCATTCTTGAGCAAATAAAAGCATGTGATATGAGTAACTTATACACACTGACATGGTATTTTCAGGGATGTCAAGAACGTTAAGTAACTTAACATACTAATTTGTAAATTTTTTCGTTTCCATACTTTATATTAAACACCACAATTAGCCACTTTTAAGTTTCACTGATATTTCTGTTCGATAACTTGAAATTGTTATAATTTCATTTACGTTATTTACATACAAACAATAGTTGAAATTAATGGAGATTTTAAAATTTTATGGTGCTTAATATTTACTACCTTTATAAACCTTGTTCTGTTCTCTATCTTGCCCAAAAAGATAGCAAAATTTTTGAGCTTTACTTATATATCTTTGAAAAGTTAACATGACAGATTGCTAGAATATGTAATGCAATTTTTGGTAAATACATGCAGTATATTTACTTCTTATAAAATAAATACTGTACAGTTAACTAAAACATTGTAACTAAGCTTAAACTAAGTCTTCATACAAATACTTGTGTTCACTGTTAAACTGAGATACATTAATAATGTCAAAATGATTCTAAAATAGTCGTACTCTTTTGCATAAATACATGTAAGTTTAGCAAATACTTTACCTCCAAAATATTCTGATTGACTTTTGATGTAAGAATGTAGTGGAAACCAATGGAGTGGAGTTGATTTGACAATTCAATTATGGATTTTACTGTTACTCTTAATCCACGTGCAGTTGAAGATGAAAGAAACAAATATGGCTGATCTGTAGCCGATACTTCCCATGTGTCAATATAGTCCAAGAACTTTAGGAGTGTCTGCATTTGAAAAAAAAAATAAATAAGCTACATCAAAATTGTTTACATGTACACTGCTGCAGGTCCAAAAACCGTAACTTGTTTAATCTTCAATAAGTACTATATGAAAATGTGTAAAAACAAAATACACAATAATATACAGTTAACCCTTTAGAAAGTTAGAGTTGCTGTGCTGCTTGTATTTTTTTATCTACTCTATTGACAGAAAATTTTTTTTAAAACAATATATGTTACACATTTCGTAATGATTTAGAGTAGATTGAACTTTCAGAGTTATGTATTATTTATAGCTAGTTTACTTCTGTTGTAGTGAGAACAAAAAGTTAGTCACTCCTGTACTTGCCTGTGTATGCACCTGCATGCATACAAATGTAATAGAAAAATTGTTGTCCTTCATGGCACCTTATTACTCATTAGGATTGACATTGTAAATTATAATTGTGTATAGGCTTGTACTTCAATGGTATGCATTTAAAATACTGTACTGTGTATAACAGCAAGGAAAATGTCGAACAATAAATGGGAAAATGTGCTGGGTTCCAGGATAGTAAGAATGTAAGTAAGAACTGTATGTTTAGTCAGAGTGCTACTTGATGTAATGTAATTTGATGTTTTTTTTTTTTTTTTTTTTAAGTGTGATCAATTGGGTCTTCTATTCAGGGTGAACACATGGCCAAAACATCAAGGAAGTGCTAATAAACTTGTGAAATACAATAAAAAAATTAAAGTTTATCTATGTTATTTAATGGAATTTTAATTAATGTCCCAATAGTTTCCCGTGAGTATTTTATTGAACAGTACCCTGTTGTTGTAATGTAATTTTTTTGAATAGCAGTGAATTTTATTTGCAGAGAAATGCAAGGTCATAGATGGTTCACATTTAGTTTGTAACATTCTTAGCAAGGGCATCATTCCAGGTTTTTTTAGAGGGAAGAGGTAGGGGTAAGAATTTTTTTACAATGATAACCTTGTTTCTTTGTTATTAATTTAGCACATGTTAAATTAGAAAAAATTTATAATGGAACTTTAGTTTGTTGTGCTTAATGTAAATATTACTCAAACAACAAAATAAAAAAAAATGGTAGGCTTTTCATTATAAATTACCTCCACCCCCCCCCCCCTTGCATACACCTGAATAACACTCATGATTCTTAGGGATTCTGCCTAAAATTTGAATTAGGATAATGTAGTGTAGAAACAAGAATTATTACTCAATTAAGATATTATTTCTTGCCAGTGACAAAATATTATTATTGAAATAGTGTTCATTTCAAATTACCATTCTCTTAGTAATTAAATTTTTAAGTAATATTAACAAATATTTCACCCCCCCCCTCTTTTTTTTTCTTTCAATGCGTATTGAAATGGGGGTTGAAATACACCTTGGAATATTGTTGGAGGGGGAGGGAGGGTCATAAAATACTTTAAGGAAACCTGGAATTTATACATCCAGTACTTATGAAGAGGATTTCTTGTGGCCACCCTTTTTATTGTCTTTTTGCTTATGTTTAGGATCACTGTTGTGTTGTACAACATAAAACTGCAGGGAAAAGTATTTATTTTGTATGTTTTTACATGTTCTCAGGTTGTGTATAAGTAACACGCCATAACCTGAAACATTCCACCAGATGATGAAGGTAGCTTGCAGTCATCTATATTTACATCTGCTCCAGTCAGTATGTCCAGTTGCAGTCAAAAGTGATTTTGTCATGTTTCCTGAATTGAATAATCTTTCTGGTTGTAGAGGTTTTTTTTAATATATATATTTCACTAAGGTCTGTTCCTACATGAATGTATGTGTACAGTATAACAAATATTTGTCATGTTGAGAAGTATTGGTTTTGTGAATTGTGAACTTAAAGAATAATTTTTTTTCTGTTATGTAATTCTATGCTACTTATTTTATTGCAGTGTGTGTCTTTCTAACATACTTAAATTTTGAAGTATACAGTATATAATTAATAATTGTAATATTTACAGTAACATGTGTGTGTGCACACACACATACACGTGTCAAAATTGCTTCCTACTTTTTATTTAATGAGTCCATTACCTTTTCATCGCTTGATCCAACAGATAGTCCTTTCCACGGCTTGTTGTTGTCTAGTATTCCGTAGACATTTGCAATTGTTTCAATGAAATTCACTGTACCATGAACATTATCAAGGCCTGGTTTATTACTGTAAAACTTCAGTGCTGCAGCTGTTTCCAAACTAAAAAACTGAGATCACAAAATGTTCATTTTAAAAATGTCCAAAGTGTTCACACTAAACAGATAAATTGAATAAAAGTTAGGTGGTTTGCATATTTCTCAAGGCAATGGACAGGATGTTTGAAACTTTGCATTGTAAATTACATGTCAGTCAAGCAGACAAAGTATTCTTCCAAATTCCCAGTAACAGTTAGTAAATAAACAGCTAGTTATAAATGGTATAATTGCTAACATTTTATGACAGTATTGTGAAAGTTACCTGCTTCATTAGAGCTACATTCATTTTCTGAAAATTATTAGGCTGTACATGTTTCTGCATCAAGTTTGGTGCTACTCTCAGCCCTGCAGCTTCATTGTCATACGTTAGTAACAGTTCCAAGTGATCCATACAAACTTCTTCACTGCCAATCTTAAATTTAAAAAAAGTTCAAGATGGATAGAAACACTTAATGTAATAATTAAAAAAAAACTCTTGTCATTGGTGACATATTATTTATAGTGGAAAATAAAAGTAAATGCTGTTAGTACTTTGCATGTAATTTACTTACCTTAAATCTACGTGATTTAATCAGTCTGTGCCATATACACTTGAATAAGTGTGGGCCATCTGAAAGGAAAAAAAGTTGACGATTTTCATTGTCACTACATGGATGTGTGATCTTATTAGTGATTTTCTTTTGGCTGTCATATTCACCAATGCCAAGTTTTTTCCACATGGAGCGATTTGTTGATGCACCATCACAAACAACACAGTCTACATACAGGCCAACTGCTTCCAGTTTAATGACAGCATCCAAAACCAAGTTCATTAAGACATTTGCAGATGCTGCATTTTTTGTCAGGTACACACCAATCATCTGTCCCCAATCACCAATGAATGGACGATAATACAAAACAAGTCCATGATCAGCATATTGCAATTTATTTAAGTCTGATTGACTGGAACCAACATTTACTAATCCTGTAATTTCACCAGTGGATGTAACCAAGTCCAGGTGTTCAGATAAACTTGTTTCATCGAATAACAGCACACCGTGTCTTTCAATAGTTTGTTCAGACAACGGTAATGAGTTTAGTTTTACTTGTAGGCACTTTAGAATGTCATTAGAAATACCGCAAACAGCTTTCACCCCTCTGATGTAATTATTCATAGTTTGTATTGTTGGAACAGCTAGAATTTTTTGTTCTAGGATGTGTTTGTACAATGTAGGGCTCTTGCAGCGCATTAAAATACATTCTAGAATCCAACTTTTGCTAAAGGAATTTTTTTGTAACTGACTAGAACGAAAGCACTGTCTGACTGCATCTTGTTGTTTTTCTGGCAATTTGCTGATAGCTTGTTCTAAAGCAGCAGCTGAAAGCTCTTTACTGTCTTTCTGTAGGCGACGAATAATTGTAGATGCTGCTATTTCTTTTTTTGCCAACCTTTTTAATTTCCTAGTGAAGAAATTTCGCTGTGTTTCTTTACACATATTCATGAGCCTTGTTTTAAGGCATCTACAATGTAAACATGTTTCTTCTGATAAAAAACGGCATTTAGGACTGTACAAAATACCATCATGTAGTGTACTGTTGCGCAACATTTTTAATGACACTTTAGGTGGCTTCTTCATTAAATCTTCAGTTGCTACTCCTTTGCAAAAACTTACCACCTCCAACTTTTTGAAAAGAAGCTGAATGTCTTCAGAGGAGTAAACATTATTGTAATTTAATACTTTTAAATTTATTTTACGATTGCAAATATATAAGCACGGCTGGTTGCTGTTGTGGTGCAAGACAAGTCTGATTAACAAATCTGCTTTTCCTGTTTCTGTTTCACGGCAGTAGTAGTAGGTTACTGACGTTTGATCCGGTGCAATGTTTCTACCCCATCCATTATCAAGATTTCTTGATAGCAACCATTGCCAGACATCTTCGTTTAAACTATTGCTAGGAGCTTCATTGCCTGTAGTTAAATGATGCAGGCCAGGCAATGTTTGATTGTTGGCCACCTGTAAATAGATTTTCCCCTCAGTATAGTTTTGTATGTTAAGTAATTATTATTTTTAGTATTGTATTGGAACCAAAAACTACTGCTGTACAAAATATGTTACATATACATACTAATAATACATTTTTAGTAGTAAGCTTAGTTGTTGGCCACCTGTAAATAGATTTTCCCCTGTGTATAGTTATGTATGTTTAGAACTTATTATTTTTTTATATTGTACTGAAAATAAAAACTGCTGCTGTACAAAATGTGTTGTATGGTAAAACTTCTTTATAACAGCCCATTTTATAACAACCACCTCTCTATAACAACCCTTTACTCAAGAACTGTGAGGTTTTAAAATAGGGATTTTATTGTAATAATAAATTTTCAGTAGTAAGTTTGGTTCTTGTCCATCTGTAAATAGACTTTCCCCTCAGTATAGTTACGTATGTTTAGTATTTATTATTTTTAATATTGCACTGGAACCAAAAACTGCTGCTGTACAAAATATGTTACATATACATACTAATAATAAATTTTCAGTAGTAAGTTAAGCTTAACTGTAAACAAATATTTTGTAAGTATGACATTGATATTTTAAAGAATTTTTGTTTGTTTCTTTTTATTATAGGTGTTATAAAAAAAGGAAATAAAAATACTGTATTAATAAACTTGTATGCAAGTTTTTGTGGCAAGTAGGGCTAAACAGATATCAGTGTCTGAACACAACTTACCCAGAGGCAAATGCTGTGAGTAGCAAAAACATTAAAACACTTAAGAGAATTGGCAATAAAGTTTCAGAATTACCCACTACATTGTCTGAAGTAATGTATTCTGTGTGAATGAAAACCAAGCCCCAACATAAGGACTATGTGATTGTAACAATTGACCAGCTCAAGATGTCTACAGTAGCTTAAAACATGTATGTAAAGCTTCTTGAAAATGTCACTGTAAACAATAAGTAAGCTACTGCATTTCACACTGTGAGAAAATACATAACTTGACGTGAGAGACAGAAGTAAAACTACTGGCACTCTGGTGCTTGCATATAGACATACACACACAAAAACTACGCATTTGCTAGCACAGCCACAATCTTTTGTCCAAGAAAATGTAAACCTTTCCAGTGTATTTGTGTCTATATATCACAAGCAATAACTGGAAGTGCTTGTACTTCTGTTTGTCATGTAATTTTGTTAGCCTAGCTGTCTATAGGTTGGAAGACTACATCGCTAAGTAATCTATACTAAAGGTCAGGGACTGAAAGTAACGTGTTAAAAGTAACGGTGTTACTTGTAACAGTTACTTTCAACAGTAATGAACATGGTAACGCAGTTACATTTTAGTTTCAGTAACTTAAATTGAAACTGAATTACATTTTTCCTCGTTATGTAACAAAAAATGACATTACTTTTTGCGTTACTTTTAATAAAAAGAAGAAATATTCAATTTTCGGGATGTTTTGAATTCTCGGTATATGATAACTTCGCACAACGGGCCTGTAATTTACAGTTATCCATAACGAGAAACCAAGTTTTCCTATGTTGGCTATTCTGGAAAGTGTTTTATTAGACAGTTTTCTTCCGTTACCGTTTGTTCTATGGTGACTGTGTCATTGTGAATCGTGATCTCCACGTGTTTCGTTTTGTTTAATATATTAATTTGAACACTGCAGTGCCATCAAGTGCTGCTGCTGAATGATTGTTTAGCTCTACTAGTTTAGTTTTGAGTCTTAGGACTCCTAATAGAGAGAATTTGAGTGATGCTACTTTTGAGAAGCAGCTGCTATTGTAGCTGAATAAGCAGTTCTGTTGAATTCAAACCAAAAGTAACATTGTAAATAAAAATTGTATATTTTGTAAAACAATGAATATCTATATGTGTATAATATGGGTCTATAAATACTGTATATTTCACAACTATGGGTAATAATTTGTAATCAGAGCAATAATAAATGTGACCACTTTTTGTACAAATACTGGACAACAACAGTTGTCTTATTGCTTATTGGTTACTTCTAAGTCATCTTGCTCTTCACATTAATATAAAGTTAAGCAATGAGGAAATAAAATAGGTCGAATGACAAAATTTAATTTATTTGTATTTTATTGTAGCAGTAAAAACATCCATTGGTGTACAAGATTTCAGCTTTAGTCGTGATATAACATAGCAGCATGTTTTTCTTCACAAAGTAATTGAAAAAGTAACTGGTTAGTTTAGCAATTGAGTAACTTGTAGTTGTGACTGGGTTGCAATTCTAGTGGAGTAAGTGTAACACAGTTACTTTTAAAAAGTAACTTTCCAGTCCCTGCAAAAGATGGTGCAAGTACTAGCATACTGGTACTTGTTGATACACAGACACAGTTAATGAAATTTTTTTTTTGTTGAAGCTTGTATCGTAATTTTTTTGCTGTTTGAAGTAGTGAAATTTGCTATGTGCGCTTCATGTAAAAATGTGCCATCGCCTTTAATTGAATCGGAAGTTGCAGAAAAGGAATATGTAAAAAAACATTTTCCAGGGTAACGTTGAGCCGTTAATGGCCCAATATACTCTCTACTCAGCCGAAGGCCTCAAAAAAAACAAACACTCCGAAGGCTTAACCCCACGGAAAAGCTCACACAAACAGGGCAAGACTCGGCAACACTCCTACCTATCCTTATAGATGTAGGTTGTAAGGTTAAGGTAACTGCATTCTTGAACAAAGAAAAACTCGGGGAAAAATCACTTATCACCACTTTATATCCAGGTACTTTTCTTTACATATACAAGCCGTTACAATGTTAAGCCTATATCCAAATGGGTGCTAAATGCACACAGTTCAATTTTACACTCTCAAATCCTGTCAACTGCCCACCACATACCAATAAAGGGCCAGATAATTATCACAATTACGACATCAAACGCATCGGGTTTTCCACCACAAAACCATAACACTCTTAACATTCCTAAAGGGTTAGTTAGTATCCAGCAATTTCAGGGAAATCAGAAGATCATAGAGACAATCTCCTTGTCTCATGGCGACCTTTAGTTATAATCAGCTCATCGGACCGCGCAATTTCAGGCACCTTGACATAATTTGCCGCTACGTGGCTCTCCCGGCCTCGTTGACGGCTCCGCTTGGCACACAGGAAAAGGAGGGAATCTAAAGTCTGCTATTTTGCCCTAGTTGGATGGACCATCAGGGCGACGATTCGGGTCGGCTCAGAAGCAAGCAAGGGAGACTCACCCATTTCTCGTCGAAATTGCAGTCAATTATGCGGACTCACCACACGGCCGCAACGTCCCACGGCATTGCACTTTCCCACCTTGGGAAACGAAGCAGAGCGCACACAGGAAGTTCTGCTTACCGTCCAGCAACACTCGTTAATCCCTTTTTC